>CM052349.1:2276359-2389792 GCA_028551395.1 Casuarina glauca | reverse complement strand
TTACTCTACAACCAAAGCATAGAGCACAGAAGTTAGATTTTTTTGAATGCTATTGCATCTAAACTTCAAAAAAGAAAGATAATCAACAAATAGAGATGATGCAGCAGATTCCAATTTTCTTTCTCTTTTCAAAAAAAAAAGAAGAACTTTCACTCTTCATGTCAACCTCGATGGCAAATTATCCATAGAGCCTTATCTATCACCACCATTGTGTAAGTTGCTAGGCAACCCATAGTTTTAGGAGCAGGACCGATTCTTAGTAAATGGTACTTAAATTCCCAACAACAATCACTAAAATAAACTTCTTTCAACCCTATTAAACACATTTATCACTATCATAACATTCTTGTTGAAGCAAGAATGTGGAATCAGTAACATAACTATTCCAAGGTCAATTCTGCACAAGAATGACATCTGCTTCTAGACCATCTAAAACTCACATCAAATTATCATAGTTCATTATCTTGATCCTTTATCTGGCTTAAGTTTTCTCTCTTTCGTGTGATGACATAATTTTATGTGTATCTTGCTGTAAAGGCAATGGAACCTGCTGTTAAATTCCCTTACTTTATTCTCTAAGGACAGATGTGGGATGAATAAATGCTCAGAGCTAAACAAAAGTACCTGCAACACGAGTATAATAAACACAATTACGCTTTTCACTCTTTTTGCACAGCAAATGGCAGGCATTTGTTTGTGCTTTTCCACGAAGTAAACTTACTTCATCATGAATACACAATTGCTCTCGAGATCCTAAGACCACCATTTTTGGCCTGCATATTTCAAGTATAAGCCAATAAACTCACATCGTCATGAATGCACAATTGCTCTTGAACCCAAATACTAGTATTTTGGGACTTTGCAGATCAGATGCTAGCAATCTTAGGTTACACATGTTGAAAACCTCCAACACAAGCTCTGACCTTGAAATGATAAATTTATTAACCAACAACAAGTCTCATAGAGCAAAAGCAATAGGTCAAGAGGAAAAACATCTGTGTTCTAACCAATACCCAAACTTTTAACAGCAAAATAGGTCGACCCAGAAATCAACTCTGACCTGTAAGAGGTTCTCTTTAATTCTTGTATTACTTGCCGGATCTGCTGTGAGTGCGTGAAGTAAAAACTATTGTGGGAAGATTTGGTTTTGTGGGCTGTGAAGATGATACATCTGATTCACTGACTTCATTCTGACCGCTCCTTATGCTCGTACCAGTTGAGAAACCCCCAAAACTCTTCCTCCAACCCAGGGTGGCACAGAGAAGACACAATGTTTTCCCGGTTCCAGTAGGGCTCTCCAACGGTGCATTGCATCTCTGCCACATCATAATTGTGTAAATAGCATAGAATAGTCATATGTTGCAACAACAGTAACGAATAAAAATTATGACATAGTTGTAGCATTTGGTCTTGACAAAATTAGAAGTTATTAATGAAACTATGCAGCTCACAGGGTGATAAAATGTCAGACATTTCCAGCCTTCCATGATCAAAACAATCAAATCCAGACTGCTTCAGACTATAATTTTTGCTTTTGGTGCTCATCATCAATAGTTGAAAGTAAGCAAAATACGCATTAGTTAATAGAAGATATATATCGAGATGAATTTGTTATTTGCACGAACAAGGTACTATACACGTTTCTAATAGAATTTTACTTCAACTGCTCTTCTCCTGGCCAAGATTCCCTTTCAAGGGGATTTCTTTTTAATTATGCTTTAAGGCATGCCACTGAGAGCCCCAAATCCCACTAGGCAAAACAAATTCCTGTCGTTTGAAGGCTAGTAGATTCAGGAAAAACTTCTTCTCGAGCGCTAGAAGACCTTGAGCTCCTAGTTTCTTAGTAACAATCACATTGTGAAAAAAAGAAACAGAAAACAACTTTTTTATGCCAAAAAACAACAAGGATATTCTTCCCGGCTTAAATCAACAAGCATATTTCAATTTCTCCTTCGAAAAAAATCCTTCCAAATTTCTATTTTAAAAACTAGATTCTGCACAGAAATTCCTGATCAAAATGATCACGTTTTCGAAGGCTTACTTCTTTTAGAGATTGAATGACTTTTTCCATGTAGACGAGCTGGCAATCGTAAGCCTGGAATGGAAAATCGGCATCTATGCCCCTGATCTTGTACACAGGCATTTCTTAACTTTTCCATTACTGAAAAAATCAAGAAATTTTCCCGAGAAAAGGAGAACGTTGGACTTGCTCATAAACCCTAGACAACGAACAGCTCAGAATATCGAATAGAGTTTGTGTTTTCCTGCCAGATTGGTGACCAAAAAAACGGCGCCGTATTTGTCTAGCGGTTCTTTCAAAGAAATGCCGATGAGAAACTAATAAATAAAAAAATATTTTTATCTTTTCATTTTATTCTAGAACTTCGTGGTCTAATTTTTCCATTTTTAAATTCTTGCTATATATTTTTGGATTCGAAACCTATGTATCGAGAAGTTTCACTTGATTTTCGTTCGGTTTCTTTTGATAATTTTAACAATGACTTTTGTGATTGGGATTGACCAATTACATTTATACTCTATCGTGTTTCTTCTTATTTATTAATTTTTTAAATAATTATTGTCCTACATTATTAATACCTTAAATTACAATCTTATTCACAAGTTTACTTGTTGTCTCTTTCTTACAAATCACATTTATGAAAAATCTTAAATATTTTTCATCATTTAAGCTTACAATATGAACCTTTTCCCATTCCTTCATCATAATATGATGAAACGTACTAAATTAAAAAATATTTTAAGAGTATTTTGTCAGGCCTAGGATCGTGACATATTTTATATTACTTAAAATATTTTTTAACATAATATGCACGCCTCTCAGTAGCTACCTGTTTGGCGATGATCTTATGTTCTGATTTCTCTCTGTTCTTGTGCTGAAATGTTGGTTCTTAGGCGGTTGATTTTTGGTGTTTTTTTTTTTTTGGTTTTTCTGTGCGTTTATCGGTTAGTAGTGTCACTGCCTGAGATGTGGTTGATTGTTTTTAATTCGTTTAGGTTTAGTCGGTTTTAAGTCTATAGTTGTCAGACGTTGTTAAAAATTTGTTTTTTGGAATTAATGTGATCTAACATGTTGCTTTTCGCACTGCGGTTGTCTGGAACCGTATAAAGTTAAGTGTCGGCGCTATTGTGTGTTTCGGTGACAAGCAGCGGTTCATTGGAACGGCAAGGGCTGTTTCAACTATTCTGAATCCGAAAAATGTGATCTTCCAGATAAAGTGGTTGATTGGTCGGCAACCCCCTTCAATTTAAAGTAACCATTCAAACAAGCATTGATACGAGAGAAACTTATGTCACCAAAGGGTAAGTTGATACAACTTAGATGAACGTTAACTGCTCCCATGTAACATTGATGGGAATTGATCTTAGGGAACAAGCACCCCTAAAACTTGTGAGGACATGCATTTCTCCACCAAACGCATCACACGCTCTTAGATGTATGCCCAAAGGAAACAATGTTTGTATTATTACTGTGATGAAAAAGGGTCAAAGGTCATATTTGTAAGAAGAAATAATTATTTTTTACTAATTGAGGATGTGGAATATGATGGATAAATAGCCAGTGAATTGGCATTAGACTTATTGATTTAATGATATGATTACTTGGAGTATGCTCCAACTTGGGCAAACATAGAGTACATCCATCATTTAACCCTTGAGGACAAAGGCTATTTGAAAAGGTGGGGATTGTTAGGACCTCATTACAAGGTTAAGACATGTGGCTTAGAGAAGAGCAAGACAAGAATCTCCAAAGGGCAAATATGGCAAGAATCAGACCGGAGGTGGAACAAAAGGGAGAGAAAGGGAGAGATGACTTTCATGGGAAAACACTACAACTTGTTTATCTATTCCTAGCATAACGTAGCCTTAGTTCCTTTGTAGTAGCATAGCTACATTATAATCCTTAGCTAGCTGATAATGTTGGTTAGTCTTCTCTTCCATTTGTATTGTTACTATAATATGGAATTGGATTGTATTCAGGTAAAAATGCTTTACAAACAAAGGAAACTTTGCTAGAAATTTTCAAAAATTTAAAGTGTTCATTGTTGTGTGAGGAAACCTTGTCCTAATAGTGCACCTTCAAAAGGACCTGGGCAAGGAAATGGTGTCATTTGAAATTATCATGGAGATTAAGGCTTGGCTTGGCCTGATTTTCTTTCAAGTCCAACTTTTGGTCCTATAAATGACCAACTAGTTGATGTTTCTTAGAAAAGTCGGAGGTGTCTTACCCATGATTAATTTAATTTGAAAAAACAAAAATCTAAGTTTTCTAGAGTGTTGGAAACTCAATTGAACACACTTGATATTGTACACTATTCACTACAATTTTTTGAGATAATATTTAGAATAACTTAAATAAAGAGATTTTTTTATCAAGAACTCAATGATATTGATAGAGTTGATATGAAATTTAGTATACATGGCAAACATACTTCATTGATTTGATAAAGTTCATACGATCGAAAGTGATGTAACAACATGATACAATTATAAAATAGGTAAATTAGAGGATAGTGAACATTAAGACAACATGGTAATTCGGCATTGGACTTGAAAAAAAGTTTTGTTGGAAAGCGATCGTTTGCTCTTTTGGAAAGTAACAAAGAAAAAGAATATGAAACTTTGAGATTCAAAAACTTCATAGTGAAAAGAAAGAAGCGATGAGAGGCCCTGAAAGCATAGTACAGTCCCATATACTCATGAAGTAAAATAAAATTGAAATTGGATTTGGAAAAGAAGGTTTTCTACTCCCTCCACCCTTTTCTTTTAGGCAAGAACTCCAAAGTGATGTTTTTTGGGATTGAAGCGTTTGCACAACTAAGAGAAGCAAGGCTGGGAGAAGAAAACAGTTTGATTCATATGATAAACTAATTAATGATATTATGCTTTTATGCATAATAATTTTTAGTTGGTTATTGTGATCATAATCCTTGACACATTACAAAAATTATAGAAAGGAACAAATATTTTCATTAATATGCATTGGAAAAAATAATAGATAGAATGGCACGATTTCCTACCATCTACAACAAGTATTTCATAGCTATGACATAATTATTTCTTTCACACAACCAACATTTAAGATTATAGAACCACATTAAAAAATGACTTACACATAGTCATTAAACACAAAAGTTATTACAATAACATGCCAAAAAAAGGGACTTCAAAAGATAAAAGAAGCAAATGAACAACAATTTATTACCTTAACCATCTCGATGCAAATAGTTTCATTAATATGCATTGGAGAAAATAATAGATAGAATGGCACGATTTCCTACCATTTACAACGAGTATTTCATAGCTATGACATAATTATTTCTTTCACATAACCAACATTTAAGATTATGGAACCACATTAAATAATGACTTACACATATAGTCATTACACACATAGAATTTAAGAAATATTACAATAACAAGCACAAAAAAAAAAAAGGACTTTAGAAGAAAAAAGAAGCAAATGAACAACAATTTATCCATCTCGATGTATTTTCCAAACAAACATAGTTCTCAAAAATCATGATTACGAAGCCAATTCAAGTTGACATCTCCTCTTGTAGCTTCCTTTATTTGTTGATTGCTTTGAAACTCTCGAATATACTCCAATGACTTGGCCCTCACCTCATCACAAGTCAGAAGCTTCAATCGCTCGAGATCCAAAATGGATGGAGGTGGTTGACTACGCAATCTCATGCACCCTTCCATGTAGAGCTTTTCCAAATTACACAACTCACCAATATGTTTTGGCAACTTGGTAATACTTAAATAGTCATATATGTCAAGAATTCTTAATTTACAAAGTTCTCTGATTGATTTTGGCAAACCAAGCATATTAGTACAAGACCTAAGCCTTAGCATTTCCAAACTTGTCAACTTTCCAAGCTTTTCGGAAAGTTTAAACAAGTTATAACAATTGATAATGCTAAGTATCTTGAGGCAATGAAGCTCACATAACCTATCAGGCAATTCCTTCAAATCATTGCAATAATCAATGTTTATCTCCATTAGCTTTGGCAATGCATCTAAAATCTTCATGGTATAATCCACAGATGCTTGTCCAATATAACACATATAGAAAGATATCTTCTCCAAACTCGTTAATGGGGCATTGCAAAGGGAAGGAATTAACACCTTCTCTAATATGATTCTCCTTAGATTGATTGCAAGAGCAACATGCTGAAAATTACTTGACTTTGCAAAAGAGGAACCACAATATGAAATAATCAAAGCCTTTAGGTTTTGCATCTTCATTCCAAAGTAAGGTAACGTGCAATTTTGTTTTTGAAAATTCAAAAGTAGCACCTTAACTTTGGATGGTTCAATGTTGTGCCAACTTGTAGAGAAGTCTTCATCTGCAAAAAAATATTCATATGGTCTCATAGGTTACCAAATGACTAGTTTAAAAGTCACAAATTGTGTAAGGATATGTGTGGGGGTGTTTGAGTGAGAAAGAGGAACCCATCAATTGCGATAGACAAGAGTTGCGCATTGATAGGTTGTGGCTTTTGTTTTGGAAGATCATTTTCACTTACGTTCAAAATTAGTCTTTTTCCTTCCTCTATTGGCCCCTTGCTGCTTTCATCAATAGCTAGCTCTCTAAGAAGATCATGTTGTAAGACAAAGTCTTCATTATAGTATTTACCAACATCTTCTTCAGCTTCCCTACAAAATGAACAAAAGGTTATGTGCTTTGAAGAGATTCAAATTCTTTAGTTTTTACAAAGAAATAATAAATTCTATGAATAGGCTTCCAAATGAGGATAACATAGGTAAATGAAATCAACATATGAATGTGTCTAGAATCATCAAGCTCATATCTATATGAGAATCTAGATAAAGATAAAGACCGTAGTGGAAGTCCTCCATTAATTCTAGCAGGTATAACTTTTCTTCTTTCTAGTAATTGGCTTTACATGTGGAGATCCATAGGCCAGAATGAAAAATAGTACGTTTTCAATCCACTGGTCAAGTAAGCTATGATATATTGGCAGCAAAATCTAGAGCTTGCAATGCTATAGGGCAACAATATTTTGGGTATGTCCACTATGGTGAAAGCATATTACAACCAGTGAAAGCATGAAGAGCACAATCTTCAACAAAATTACATGATGCAAGTAAAAAGCTAAAATACCTCATGAGCACAAGACTAGCGAGATTCCGACTGGTGATTTCACGTAGCTTTATAATGGCTTCCAAACCATCGGCATCTAGCTTGTACAATTCTGCCCACATATCAACGAGGGCAGTTACGGGGATTCTTCGGTGTTTGGGAAACAAACCTAGGTCCAGGAAACACTCCTTCCTGACATCATCCAAGACATCAAGGCTCTTTCTGAGACAGTCAAGTACCATCCTATAGGGATCAATAGTAGTAGAATCACCCTTAGACCAATTCTCTACCCAACGCTGCAAGGCCTCCGGAGGTTGCCTTCTAAGTGATCTTCCAATCACATTAAGGGCTAGAGGGTGGCCCCCACATTCCTGCAGTATCTATAGACCAAGCCAACCAAATAAAGTTAGTTGTTTAGCGGTCGCAGGGGTAGTATTGGCTTCAGCTCTAATGACCTAAACAACGTTTGTCTTCTTTTTCTTTCATTTACTTAAGTTTTGGGGGTAAAATAATGTATAAGAAATAAAACAAGCAAGCATAACCGCATGTGCAGGTGTGGAAACAACGAATTACGTAATTATGAAACAAGAATTTCCATCATAGTTTCTCAAGAAGTAAGATTGGAGACAATATTAATTGTATTCCAAACATATTGTATCCTAGGCAGCCAAAGTACCTTCTTCATACGTTCCTTTGGAATTGGAGAACTTCCATCTTTCCACTCTGCCGAGTCACGCAGAAGTGTCTCTGCATCTCCATCGTTTAATGGGGATAAGGGGTATTTTTTAAATCTATTTCCTTCAATCACGTCTCTCGAAGTCACCAGAATCTGGCACTCTGGGATATTGAAATCAAACTTGTCTAACAAGGATTCTTCACCTTGAAAGCTAGGCAATTCTGACCAAACATCGTCCAGGATCAACAATATGGGACCTTCAATTTGTAGAAATAAAGCACCTAGGGGGTTGACCAAATCTTCTTCACCTCGAAATCTTGGCAAAAGATGATCCATACGAGCTAATAGTCTTCTTACAATGACCTCGAGGTTTGGAGTCTGTGAGACCTGGACGAAGAAAATATTCTCCCCATATTTGCCTATCCAAATACAATGTAGTTAAAAAAGCTGTCACCAAAAAGCACATTTAATGTCTGATAACATTTCTACATGGAAGAGATGTGATGGTTGAGCCATAAGAAATTAAATCCCAATCTCATTGAAGAGTAAGAAATAAACAAATTCTGAAACAATGCCATCAATTAAATAAATGTGAAAACTGTTTTTTTCCTTTCTTTCCTTTTGTTACTGTTCTGTGTCAGCAACTCTAGTGTACTGGATATTTCAAAAGCACTAAAATCACTGCAGTGAACAAAAAGAAATGAACCAAAATTAGCGATGGCCTACACAAGATCTTCTATAACCACCTTTCAATTACGCTTGAAAAAGTTTGACCCTCAACGTGAATGCATTCCCATTCGTTTTAGTTCGAATGGGAATGCATTGTAAGTGATTTGCTTTTATCAACGGCCTAAGGTTTGCTCTTTGAAAGGACCCAATGCTTCTAATATTTCATAAAGGTTTGGCTAATGCCAAGTATAATTATACATACATATATATAAACAATTGGTGATGAAAATACCTTTAATATCCTGATCCTGACAAAGCTTTTGCACCAGTGTGGTCTTCCAGCATCCTCCGGGACCAGATATTAGAAGCATCGATACCTTGTCAACGAGCAGCTGCCTCTTCAACTCCTTCGTGTGCCCATCCAACCCAACAAGAAAGCTAGGGGGTGCAGAAACCGTGCAAGAGAGCCCAACTTTCCTCACCCCAAAATTTAGACCCTTATGGATATCATGCACAGTAGCTCGGGTATCCTTTATGTCTGACCGATTCTTCAATCCAGCAGATTTTATTTAACAGTGGGAGAAAAAAATCAATGAGCTCCTGAAGGTCCGCTTCTAACTTGGTGAGTTTGCTTCTGAATATGAATATGTTGTACAAGTTCTCACTGGTTTCCCAGCACTTCCGAAGGAGCTCCTTGCGTTCATTCTTTTGTTCGTTGAAGCTTTTTA
This sequence comes from Casuarina glauca, assembly GCA_028551395.1. NCBI lineage: Eukaryota > Viridiplantae > Streptophyta > Magnoliopsida > Fagales > Casuarinaceae > Casuarina > Casuarina glauca. The sequence continues at coordinate 2,380,587 of CM052349.1, read as the reverse complement.
TTTCCTTTGCTCTCATATCCAATTCTTCGGTTAACATGTGTATCTGTTCAACCCATTCATTCAAAGTTTCTAGCTTGGACTCGATGCTTTGGAGAAGGGATTGGAAAATAAGACTTTTCTTAACCGCATCCGAAACTAATTCATACAACTCCGTTATTAACAATCCAAATGAAGCCCCCAGAGCAGCCCCTCCAACATCTACCACGCACTAATCCCGTCCAACGACAAAGTTAGGGAGTTTAGGAGGCCTGAGAGAGGACCGACCAATTCGACCTTTGAGGTTCTCTTCCCCGGGGACCGCACTCTTCAATACAGCAACTGTACTCAGCAGTTGGAGAAAAAATTGGACGAACTCCAAAAGCTCCTCATCCAATTTGGAGAGTTTGCTCGCGTATTTGATCTTCTTGTACAGGTTCCACCTACTGATTTCCAAGCACTTCCGAACAAGCTCCTTGCGTTGCTCCTTTTGTTCGTTGAAGCTTATTATTTCCTTTTCTTTGATAACCAAGTTGTCGGTTGGCTCTTTTATCCATTCAAACCATTCAATCAAATGTTCTAGCTTGGATTTGAGGCTTTTGAGAAGGGAATTGAATATACGGGTTTTCTGCACCGCATCCGTAATTACTGCATACAGTTCTTGTAATGCCAGTCCAAATGGTGTTACCAAATCAGCCCCTCCCACCAATGCTGCTGCCATTAGTTTGCGTCGCCAACAAACCCAAAAGCTCCAATGTGGGAGAAGAAAAGAAACCGAAGATTTCGTGCTCAATATCCTCGGTAGCAAAGAAAACGATGACAATACTCAACCAGCCTATATGTTCTAAAATCTCTTATTTTTCTCTCTTTTCCTTTTTAGCGTGGATGAGGGTGCCAAGCTAGAATTCAAACGAAAGTAGAGAATCAGAGGGAAAGAAAAGCTCTTGTGTTCACTATCTCTAGAATCTAAGAAAACAAGGAAACACTGCCAAAATGTAAGCCAACTTGCATATGAGGTCTCACATCTTTTCATTTTTCTTGTGTCGAAAAGAAAGTGCAGTAACAAATATAAGCAAAATCAATCAGAGACAGCAGGTAAAGAAGAAATGGGGAAAAATAAATAAAAACCTTGCTCTGCAATTGAGAACGTCGTAGGCCGCGAAATTCCCTAGTTTGAGCCTCGCCCCTCTTAGGATTCCTCTTGCAGGGAAGCAACGCGGTTAGGGTTTGGGGTTATAATATATATTGTTTGTTGACCGACTTCATCCCAAAGAATCTTAAATTACACAAGTTGTCTTTGGAATCTTCCACGATGACCAACCAGGGCTAAGCATCTGGCGACTTCAAAGCATATTATTTAATGTTTAGAAAGTGCAAACACTATTCGGGATTCGGAAGTAAATTGGTTCTCGCATCAAATGCGCAAAATTTTCATTGCGTTTCCTTTGCTACGTAATTTGTGAGGAGCATAAGAACTCGACGTCAACGGCCATGTTTGGCCCTCTTCGATGTTCCAGCGACTTGAGTAGTGGGTCCAAATTTTTACAACGTCAGTCAATTTGAGTGAAACTTCACGCTTTTTGTTTTGGAGAAATTTTGTTATAAACGAAGATAATGTGGGTTCTGCTCCCTCTCTTTTTTTCTTCTTTTTTTCACTCAAACGCAAATTTGGCTAAAATATTGAAAATCCTTTGCCATCCCAATCACTCAAGATAAAGCGATTCCTTTTTTATTGATAAAAATAAATATTTTTTGTATTCTTATAACTTCTCTGTATACCAAACTACGTTAGTGTTTGGGTGGGGAAGGCCAACAATTGTAGCTCCGAGTCATGCGGTTGCTTGGGAACATTTAAACATAATTTTGGAACACGTAAAAGAAGCAGGTGTCGGCATATTGTTATTCTGGATCAATAAGAACCCTCTTATTGATGTCAGCTACTATTAGAGCCCGTCGATTGGTGAATGGAGGGAAAAGTCACACGGGTGGAGTTGGACATGTCGTCAATCAACGATGCCTTGGCTGCTTTGCCATCCAAGGTCGATAATCTGTTGACCCAAGTGGCGGCATCCTTTTCAGGTCACAATGACTCAAACAATGGGTTGAACCATAGCCAAAATAGTGTCTTTGGCAACCACAACATCTCTACATATTAGATTTCGTCTGATCATGCGATCCTCATCAAGCGAACCCTAACCCAAGGGGTCATTTGGGTTTGGAGGTTTCAGATTGGGTCCGCAGGGAACGGGTGGATTGGATATTGGGTTGGGTCCGCAAGCAGTAGGTGGATCAGATCTCAGTTTGGGTTCACACGGAGCTGGTGGATCAGATCTCAGGTTAGGCTTGTTGGAAGTAGGCGAATCAAAAATTGGGTTGGGTAATTTAGGTTGAGTCGTCTAATTGATTTTTCATAGTACAATAGCGATGACAACCTGGTCACTTGGATTATACAAGCCATAGAATTGTTTGAATTTCATGGCCTCACAAATCAAAAGAAGGTCTAGATCTCTACTTGGAACATGAAAGGATCCATAATCAAGTCGCTCTATTGATTCAAGGAAGATTTGCAACGCCTTGGCCTTTGCCTTACGTGGGATAGCTTGAAAAGTGGTCTCTACAAAAAGTATGCTCCTAATCACTCCCATACAACTTATGGACAGCTTACTAGATCGTAGTAAGTTAGTTCCATTGAGCAATATTATAAGGAATACAAGGATCTGTTGGTTTCTGTAGGTCCCTTGATTGCTTTCCAAGTAGTCAATGGGTTCGATTAATTTTCAAAATTTAGCTATAGTTTGGTCATAATAGGAAGAAGAAGGGGAGGGGAAACATTCCCTGCTAGAAATGGCAAGTTTCCTCCATAGGATACCTCACTTGTACCTGCCAAGTATTCACTAGTGACCAAAAACAATACTGTAGTGCATACTTCTCTGCCTATTAGGAGATTCATGACATATGAGATTAATGAGAGCATATTAAAGGGTTTGTGTCTTCATTATAATGATTAATACAATCCAAGACACTAATGTGAAAGGCTATTTTAAGTAAAGGTTGTATGGGATGATGAGTGGGGTCATGCAAAGGTGGTTCAACCAAAAGAAGAATTTGGTGAAGAAATTGAGTATGGAAAGGAAGAATATGCTATAGGATTTTAGCCTTAGCCATTTAGGGTATTGAAGTGGGCAAATTGCAAACAATGAGGATTGATGGGATTGTAATAGCTTACAAAGTGATGGTTAGGGTGTTAATAGACTCCAAGAGCAATCACAACTTCATTAATCAAGAGTTGGTATGGAGAATTGGGCTTAAAGGAGATAACCCATATCACCTCCTTAAAAGCTTCAAACCTCAAAGAACTGGAAATATAAAAACAAAAAATGCATAATTCCTTGAAAAAACTTGAGAGATAAAACAAAGTCAATTATAAAGATGACTAAAGCAATTAAATTTATAATGCTCTTATACTAGATGATACCCCTCTTTGCAATTTCCATAGGCCTTGGATATGTGAAAACTCTAGCTCCCCATCTTGAAAATGCCTAGTCAACATAAAAACTATATCCCCAAATTTGGAGTGACATTACAAGTGAAGAAACGAGTTAGCACTAAAGCTTGAATAAATAGAAAAGGTTCTTTTGAATAAATAAATTACCTTGATGTATGGTTGTATCCAAAGTGATATTTGTGACTGATGATATGGTGATAACCCATTTTAAAACAAAAGATAAAATAACAAATTTTAAGATTAGTCATTAACCTCTTTTTATCAAAAGAAAGAAATTAATGCATTCCTTGCTGATTGTAGAGAGAAGTCCAAGATTTTGATAAACATGCTAATAAATGTATATCATGTTTCTCATTAAACAAGCAAACCATTTAGGAAAAATAAGTTATGCAGAACTTTTACCAGGGGAAAAAAAGAAGCAAAAAGCTTTTTGGTATTGAATGACCAAAACATAATTCTAATACCTAGCACACAACATGTCTAATAATCCTATTTACCATTAGAAAGTCAACAAACTCCAACTGAGATTTTAGATTTCAAATTGGTCAAGCATCATACAAAAAAAGTAGGAGGTTAGAATTTAGCGAGTTTAGAATCCACAAGGTTTTGGGGCCAAAAAAAAAAAAAAAAAAAGTGGTTGCATGTCAAAATCAAGAACTAGAACAATAATTAAAATTTTTGAACTTCCTTTTGTGTGTCTTTCTGCCAAATAAGGGCAGAAGTTATACTAAAACAATTCAAAAGTGGCTAATAACCAAGTAAAGTTGAAATTATATTGACCATGTGTTCATTCTAAAGTATCAAACAAGCTAATAATTTGATGGTATTATGTAAACTATGAAGATAAAATAATCAAGGAAGTAAGATGACATTAACACTTCCTTGAGAATTAGGACAAAAGAAGACAAACATGGAGATTATCATTTCAAGATAATTTTCCTTTATGATTAAACATGCTTGGGCATTTTGGTGAAATCTAAGCCATAATGACAAAACAAACAGAGGGAAAAGACCTTTCATCATAAAAAATAATTGCTCTATAATCATGACAATGATGGATTATACGTCCAACAACTTGATTTATAACTCGTATTGCTTGTTGATTAAACCAATCTTCGCTAGTTAGAACCTACAAATTAGGTCCAATAAAATCAGCAAGAAAGTTGTCAAAAAGACCATGGAAATGCATCTAGTACCTTAGAATCTCAATCAATAATGAGACTACCTCACACAATTTGATTTGGGGTTGCGATTCTTGATCCAAGAACTCACATTTTACACGAACCTGGTTTGTTATTCATATTAGGTGAACAAACTAATATATGGAAATACATATAAAATTCAATTCAAGAACTATTTAGAGATAAGACAGGTTGAGACATATCTATGCAATGTGCCAGACATATTCAACCTTCAAGCATAAGGACACACTTCACATTCCTTGGGGGAACATCATCACGTGTCATAATTATAGTGGATATTGGAACCGACTTTCAATGCCAGGAAACAAGGATATTGATTAAATGACATGAAGTAACACAAGAAAGTAAGAACTAGTATTATACTAACAAGAATAAGAACATTGGGAATTTAATCCCCAAGGATCCATATACTCAATCTTGATGCATGGATTTATAATTTGACATTTAACTATGCAAGGCTTGTGCTTCTTAAAAGTATTCCTTTCATCATTTTCCCGTTTAAACTTTATGATGTAGAGGGATTGGAGATTGTAGAGGTTGCCTCCATTGTCTCCACCCATGGTAATTTTTTCTTTACTTTTCTTGTATTAGGACTAGGAGGAGGGCACTTCCCTTTACCCGTCTTGTGAAGGGGTGGATCACAAATGTCAACACCATCAAATCCACCATTTTTACAAGAGATGGGTCATGAATTCTCAATAAGATTTTCTTTTTCTTTTTCATTTTTCCTCTTTCACTATTTTTTGTTAACTTCTTACTTTATAGACTTTTGTGTAGACACCATCAACTTTTCATCAAAACTTTGAATGCAAAATGAGTGATTGATTTGAAAATCAAATAAAATGATGCAATTAATTAACAAAATGAGAAGCTTATGCATAAAATTGAAATCACGCAAAACCCAAGAGTCAAAGTAAACATTTCACCAAAAATAATAAACTGAAGTATTGTCTTATTGATTAGAAAAAGATAGAACTTGTCAAAATTATTAAAATATGTCTTTGAATCAACTCACATAAATGTGTAGACAAGTATGTTGTGATATTATCTAGTATAGACTTTTGTGTAAAATAAAAAAAATAAAAATAAAAGGTTCATTTCCCTACTAGTCAAATTAACATTGCTATAAGAAACTTCATGCATAACAACCCCTTTTCAGAACAATTAAAAAACCTCAGTTAACTCAACCTGAAATATATGGGTGAAACCAGCCACATCGCAGAAGATATCTCTGAATTTCAAACTTTAGTAGTTCTACTAGTGTACTGTCAGAAACAAATGATGGCTTCTGGTACAGAAACTATTGGAGCTTAGCATCGTATATATCTTTATGTCCACAAATTGTGATTGAACTGCTAGCAACATCCTGTCTAGTAATTCAACTAGTCACATATCAATTCCAGCTGCAGCATTAAGACGCAGATTCCTTACAGCATTAGTAGGATTCCTACTATAACTTCAATAAGTAGAGCTTGAAAGAACTATGGATTTACCAGATATGCAAGATTACTAAGGACAAAGTAAGGCTCAAGATAACAAAAAAATCGAAGAGATAATCAAACCTTAGCAGTCCTCGTTGCAAATGGCGTACCAGTGATGACTACAGCACTTCCGGCATGATCAGCAAAATCTAATCCTTCACTCACCTGAAAAAGAAAAAAAGGACTGAAAATTCCACAGAAAGCCCTTTGGCCCCTTATTAAGGCTCCTGCGCTTCGCGGCCCTCATAAAAAGGCTTCCAGTGTGGTAGAGAGTTCCAGAAACACCCCTTACCTCCATTTCTCTCCCGCCGTTTGATCGCTCCCAAGGTACGGCCTCGCAGCCCGGTGGTTCGTGCGTTGGGTTTGGGATTGAGTTTAGATTTTGTTGTGTTTTTAGCTGTTGGTTGTGTTTGTTTGTGTGTATCTGGAGGAAGAAATGGCTTAGATCTGCGGATATGTGTCTGTGGATTTGGTCATGTGCGGTAGCTGTTGCATTGGTTGTGAGAGTCTAGGTTTCTCTGTGGAGTCTCGAGATTGGTTGTTTCTTTTTGTCAGTTCTATGTTTTTGTTGTTTTTGGTAGGTGTTGCTAAGAGTCTAGGTTGTTAATGGATTGGTCAGGATGCTGTCTTAATGAGCGATTAGATTCGCTTTGATCGCGTGATTGTTTGCATATGTTTAGTGCGGTCTCGATTTGATGCGATGTTGTTGGATTTTCCTGGTTGAGTTTGGGGTGTAATGACTCTTTCTGGCTGCGCCTAACTCTCAGTAGCTACCTGTTTGGCGATGATCTTATGTTCTGATTTCTCTCTGTTCTTGTGCTGAAATGTTGGTTCTTACGCGGTTGATTTTTGGTGTTTTTGGTGTTTTGGTAGGTGTTGCCGAGAATCTAGGTTGTTAATGGATTGGTCAGGGTGCTGTCTTAATTTAGCGATTAGATTCGGTTTGATCGCGTAATTGATTGCATATGTTTAGTGCGGTCTCGGTTGTCAGTTCTGTTGTTTCTTTTTGTCAGTTCTGTGTTTTTGCTAGGTGTTGCCGAGAATCTAGGTTGTTAAAGAAGAAAAGTAGAGAAAGGAAGAGATTGCCTTGTAAATGCTCTGTAATAGTATTCCAGAATGTGCTTTTACAATGATACTGGACTGCCTTTTATAGAGGTTTACAAGGGCATAAAGGTCTTAATTAAATAGCTAACTAACTAACCATCTAACAGACTTAACTGCAGATAGTTATCAAGCAGTTTTAAAGTAGTTAGAAGCAGTTAGGACGGGTGGGGCTGTTATCTGCTATGTAGACTGAAACTGCAGTTGCTGTTCTTCTTCAGTCACTGGATTGGTCAGGGTGCTGTCTTAATGAGCGATTAGATTCGCTTTGATCGCGTGATTGTTTGCATATGTTTAGTGCGGTCTCGATTTGATGCGATGTTGTTGGATTTTCCTGGTTGAGTTTGGGGTGTAATGACTCTTTCTTGCTGCGCCTAACTCTCAGTAGCTACCTGTTTGGCGATGATCTTATGTTCTGATTTCTCTCTGTTCTTGTGCTGAAATGTTGGTTCTTACGCGGTTGATTTTTGGTGTTTTTCTGTGCGTTTATCGGTCAGTAGTGTCGCTGTCTGGGATGTGGTTGATTGTTTTTAGCTTGTTTAAGTTTAGTCGGCTTTTGAGTCTATAGTTGTTAGACGTGGTTGAAAAATTGTTTTTGGGAATTAATGTGGTCTAATATGTTGTTTTTCGCACTGCAGTTGTCTGGTGCTTGCAAAATACCCTTTCTCTACAAACAGCTTTCACTTTCCCCTTTTACTTCTCTAAGAACCCTCTTCCAGCGCTCTTTCACTCACCTTCAAGAAATGGTGTTAGGAGGGGTGGTAGGAGGGGCGGTAGGAGTGGTGGCAGGAGAACTTCTCTTGTCGGTTGCTCGCGGAACGCTTAAGGGTTTGGCCTCAAAGGCTGCCAAAAATCTTGTAATGCCCAAAGTTGAAAAGGAGCTTCAAAACCTCGGGAATACGGTTTCAACACTCGAAGCTGTGTTTAAGGATGCGGAGGAGCAACAAGCTTGGAGTCATGCTGTTAGAGAGTGGCTCCAAGAGTTGAGCAATATCGTTCTTGATGCAGATGACTTGCTGGATGTCATTTGCACTGATGCTTTACAACGAGAAATAGCAACCCAAAATAAGAATGCAAAAAAGGTACGCATCTTTTTTTCCAAAGCAAAAAAGTATGCATATGGTTATAAAATGGGTCACAAGATTAAGGCGATTAGAAAAAGTTTAGAGGTCATTGCAAAGAATAGGGAATTCCACTTACATGATAACCTTGTGAATACAGAAGTTAGGGAGAGCCATTCTTATCTCCTTGAGAACGAAGTTGTTGGTCGAGAAGATGATAAGAAGGCAATTATAGAAATTCTGAAGAGCTGCAACGTTGAAGAGAAGGTTTCAATTCTTCCAATTGTTGGTGTCCCTGGCTTAGGAAAGACGACATTAGCTAAATATGTTTACAATGATGAGGAAATCAAAGAACACTTTAGTCTAAGATGGTGGTTTTCTGTCTCTGTCAACTTGAATGTCAAAATCATTCTTCAACGAATACTAAGTGATAAAGCTAGGCAAACTGATACATTGGACGACTTAGTAGGTGGCCTTGGAAATGTGATCCAGGGAAAGAAATGTTTAATTGTGTTGGATGATGCGAGGGATGAGGACGAATATAAATGGAGTCAATTAAAAGAAGTTTTGATGTTTGCTGCAAAAGGTAGCAAAATATTAGTAACTACATGTAGTTGCAAGGTTGCAAGAATTACCCACCCCATCAAAACTTATAATTTATTGGGTTTAGACCCGTCGTCTTCATGGAAACTGGTAATCAGTAGTGCTTCTGAGCATGGGAAAAGTTATTGGGTTATGGATAATCTTCAGAGGGAAGTCTTTCAAGTGTGTCAAGGCATCCCTCGAGCCTTGATAAAAGCAGGAAATGAGCTACGTTCACAAGATAGTAGAGAAAAGTGCTTGCACCTTCTGAAAAACAAGCTCCCAGAAATACTTCAGGATATATGTGGCATAATCAGTCGTTATGATAAGCTTCATCCATATCTAAAACGTTGCTTTATTTATTGTAGTTTATTTCCATACAACTACAGCATTTGCAAATCAACATTAATTGCTTTGTGGATAGCACAAGGGTTCATTAAGCCCTCATCAGAACATCAATGCTTAGAAGATGATGGACATCAATACTTAGAAGATGTTGGGCATGAGTATTTTATGGAATTAGTCAACGAGTCATTCTTTTGTGAAACTGTAATGGAAAACTTTGATGATATAGTTGGCTGCAAACTAGAACACTTGATGCATCGTCTTGCCATAACAGAGGCAGGATCGTTGATCGCCACTATAAGTCAACAGAAGAAATACATTCAGCCGACAACCCGTCATTTATCAATTGTTGATGATATAGATTTTACATCAGTAGTGTTAGCTTTACCTCATAGTGCAAAAAGGATGCTGACAGTTTTTTGTCCAAAAGAAAAATATGAAGCTGAGATTGATTGTGAAGCAATATTTTCAAGTTTAAAGTGCTTACATGTACTGGATCTACATGGAAGAAACCTTAGTTCTGTGCCAGAAGCTATTGGTAAATTGAAGGCTTTAAGATATCTTGATCTTTCTAGAAACAGTCAAATCAAGGAGCTGCCTAAGTCTATAATCAAGTTGAAAAATTTGCAAACATTGGGACTCTCATGTTGTGACTCACTTGAAAAATTGCCCAGAGAAATTCAGAAATTAATCAAACTCAGGCATCTTAAGATAGATGGGTGTAAGGCTTTGAGTTATATGCCACGTGGATTAAAGCATTTGACTGATCTTCGGACGTTATCAGGATTTGTTGTTGATTCAGGTCATGTCTCCAAGCATAGTGGTGGGTTAGATGAATTACATGGACTAAATAATCTCAGAGAGCTACGAATTTGCGGTTTGAGTCATGCGAGTGGTGTTTCATCAAAATATACTGCTGCAAATTTAAAGGAGAAAACCCATCTTCATACTTTGGAATTAAGGTGGATTGCTGAAGGGGATGTCAATGATTCTGACGCTTCTGAGGATGAAAGATCACTGAAAGGCTTCCAACCCCACGAAAATTTGACACAACTTTTATTAGAAGGGTATTGGGGTTCACGGCTTCCAGATTGGGTTTTATCACTCGAAAGTCTTATTAAATTGCAATTATCAGCATGTAGGAAATGCCAATATCTACCGCCATTGAGTCAACTGACTTCTCTCAAGTGTCTTAAACTTATTGATATGGATGCCATGCAATACATAACAGATTATGGAGATGGGAATCTGGGCTGTCCTTCCTTGAAGGAACTCTACCTTGATGGTTGCCCTAATCTCGAGAGGTGGTGGTGCTGTGAGAGTAGTGACCATGATATTTCAATTCCTTGTCTCTCAAAATTAAACATCCGGAATTGTCCTAAGTTGACTTTTATGCCAATGTTTCCACATCTTGAAGAACTTTTCCTAGAAAATACAAGCTTCAGGCCACTAGAACAGAAAACAAAGATCGGGACGAATACATCAACGGAAATGGCCTCCTCTTCGTCTGCACAATTAGAAATTCTTCCAGATGGGAGGTCACAAGGATATCAGGGTTCAGGGCTTTCAGATTGGCTTTCCTCACTCAAGAATCTTACTAAATTGCAATTAGTGGCATGTAAGAATTGCACATGTGTACTGCCATTGACTCTAATGCCTATTCTCAAGTGTCTTAAACTTATTGATATGGATGCTATGCAATACGTATCAGATTATGGAGAAAGGGATCAGGGCTGCTCTTCCTTGGAGGAGCTCTACCTTGTTGGTTGCGATAAACTAGAGGGGTGGTGGAAGAGAAGGGATTCTTCTGTGAAGCTTGGTAGTGATTGTGATAATGCATTTCGTTTTCTTTCAAAATTAAACATCCAGAATTGCCCTAAGTTGATTTGGATGCCAAAGTTTCCACATCTCGAAGAACTTTTTCTAGAGAATACAAGCTTTGAGCCACTAGGAGAGACAATGAAGATGAGGATGAATACATCAACAGCAATGGCCTCCTCTTTGTCTGCTCCTCTCCTGAAGTTGAAGCATCTGAAACTAGTTTCAATTATCCACTTAGAAACTTTTCCAGACGGGGAGCTGCAAACTCGGATGTTGCCGAACCTCACTTCTCTTGAGATTTCAAAGTGTGAAAGATTGACAGCCATGCCAAATTGGATTCGCAACTGCAAATCACTTAAAGAGGTTCAAGTTGTTGAATGCTCCAATTTGACAGCAACGACTGAGGTAATGGATCATCTGAAGTCTTTGCAGTCAAAAATTCAGGAGTGCCCCCATCTTGGGGACTGGCCCAACCCTATTAATTCAAGTATGCTACTCGTCATTTATTTTAATCCTTCATAGTAATTGAAGTACTCACCTTCACCTTCATTTTGTTTATTTTTCTCCCTTATTATTTCCTGGTTGTTAAATTTCAAATGCAGCAGCAACAGAACCAATCGGAGCAAAGAGTGAAGGCTTTTTTCAGAGGACACTCAAAATTGGAAGGAAGAAAAACTAACATCTATTCCGTCTCTTAAAAGACTGCCAATTCTGATCAAGGTCTCGAGAATCCAGTAGACTCACTTGAAGTGCCACTAGTTTGCATGACTGCTCATCAAGATCTTTGCCAGATTAGCCATTACACGAGAATTGGTAACCTTTTTTTTTTTTTTCCTCTTATGGACTTATCTGATTTTGGGAGTTCGACTCACTTGAAGTGACTGGTTATTCCTACACTTAAGCTAATAAGAAATTATGAATTTATTATTTAATTATACTCTGCGACCTTTCCTTAGAATTACGTTTTGGTCGTTCAATACCAAAAAGCTTTTTGCTTCTTTTTTTTCCCTGATAAAAGTTCTGCACAACTTATATCTCCTAAATGGTTTGCTTGTTTAATGAGCAACATGATATGCATTTATTAGCATGTTTATCAAAATCTTGGACTTCTCTCTGCAACCAGAAGGAAATGCATTCATTTCTTTCTTTTTGATAGAAAGAGGTTAATGACTAATCTTAACATTTGTTATTTTATGGTTATCACCAGGTTTGCTCAGCTATATCGTCAGTCACAAATATCACTTTGGATACAGCCACACATCAAGGTAATTTATTTATTTAAAAGAATCTTTTCTATTCATTCAAGCTTTAGTGCTAACTCATTTCTTCACTTGCAGTGTTACTCCAAATATGGGGATGTAGTTTTTACGTTGACCAGGTTTTTTGGGGATGGGGGAGCTAGAGTTTTCACAGATCCGAGGCCTATGGAAACTGCAAAGAGGGGTATCATCCAGTATAAGAGCATTATAAATTTAATTGCTTTAGTCATCTTTATATTTGACTCTGTTTTGTCTCTCAAGATTTTTCAGAGAATTATGCATTTTTTGTTCTTATATTTCCATTTCTTTGAGATCTGAAGCTTTTTTGGAAGTGATATGGGTTACCTTGCTCCACAATTGCTTCCAGAATGGAGCACTTTCTGAACTATATGCATTGCAGAACTGAATAGTTATGTGTGTGTGAATGTCTCCATTATTAAACACCATCAACCAATGCATGCTTTAGGCTTTTTATGAAACCGTTTTCACAACTGTGTATTTCTATCTGTACCTACCAGGTCACCAGGCAACCAGCAAAAAATTGGTAGTGAGAGCGAAAGAAAGTTGTAATCTGGCATACAAGAAAGTATGAAACAAGGGTTGGCCTACAAAGATAAAATCTGTAACAGATTGTATGGTATCTAACCCACAATATAGCCAAAAAGGTAACGGGCATGACCATCATATGATTGGCAAAATTGGAAAGGAAAAAAAAAAAAAGGTAGACCAAGCTAATTGAAGCTTATATGTATCCAAAAGGGTGCTGGGCATGGCCATCATATGATGGGAAAATTGGAAAAATGCTTCTGTCACATACTGGCATGCTTTTATCACACAGGAAGCTGACAAATAATAAAAAAAATTTCAACACTTGCTCTATAGAAAGGCTGAAAAATAGATGATGATACGCTGTTTCCTTTCATAGATGTAGGTGTCGTTGAGAACAGTTAGTTGATTTAAGATGTTAATAGTTTGATCAAAACCTTTCGGATGGTTTTTTGGTGAAATTGTTGTTCAAGGTTAATTTGACACTGGTGGGAGGCAAAATGCATTGAGATTGAAGGCCAAACATTACGAGTGGTCATGCTTAGATAAATAGTAGATAACTGAGATTTCCATAACAGTCTGAACTTTAAAGTTTCATCTTTTAATTGATTCTGAGGACTTCTTTTTCTATTTTCTGCCCAAATACTTCTCAAATTATTTGAAATTTATGTGAACCAAACAGGTTAAAGGCCGGCCAGTATGTTTATATTTGAGAGTTAACACGTCTCGCCTCACTAATGTTCATGTTGCAATGCAGAGACCTGGTGCCTTGAACATAAAGCCTTACATGATGTGCACTTGGATCAAGACAACTTTAATATGGAACCTTAGGTTTATAAGGTGTTTGATACAAACAATATGACAGCTGTCCCAGTTTACTTCCTGAATTTTGAACTGACCCTGCCTTTGTGTGATCTTTCTTTTGCACATCAATATTATTGAAGTAGCTGTTTTCTATGTTCTGTAATAGTACAATCTATTTATTCAAGCAACTAATAGCAAATGTTCTTACACAGGAGAAATAAAAGAGATGCAACCATAGCAGCCTCAGGAGAAATTTCTCACCCAAGTAACTTCTGACTATGATCTATTAAGATTTGATAAAATACTATTTTTGTTTTGTAATGATTCAACCGTCTATTGGTGATATGGATTTTCAGATGACTCCAATCAGTCAAGATTCTTCCGTAAAGGCATTCTCTTCGTTACTTGACATTAAAAGAGGCAATGTTTCAGGCCTGCTGGGAAAAGTTCTTCCTGCTAACCGCTCATCTGTGTCTCCCTTTACGAATCATTCTTTAGTTTTGAACCATTTGAGTGATTCTTTCTGCAATGAGAAAAAATTGCTGATCCCTGGAAGGAAAAATATTCAAGTTCAAGATCCCTAAGTAATTGATTGGACTGGCTCTGAATTGGATGAACAACTGAGCAAAGAACTGATTGCACCTTGCTCTGCTCGGAGGCGAAAATTATTAGGCACAGAAAATTTTGCAATGCAACCAAATGAAGTTTCTTGTGAGAATGTATCTAGTGCAAAGAAGTTTGGAGTAAATGGTCCTTCTCTCAACTTCAATTCGGTGAGACTTGAGAATTCACAAATCCCTGGTAACATAAGTGCACAAAAGGCTGAAATTGGTTCAGCATTACAGCACAAAGGTGATGAGGATTCTCAAAAGAGGGAAGTTGAGTTTCTGAGCCCAAAGAACAAAGGTGTAGATTGCAATCCTGTGTTCAGTGGAAATGAGGAAACCAGAGGCTCCGATTTTCTGACTCAGGTGAAGTGAAGTGACAGTATAATGCAAATGATTTAGTTATACTTATGTGGGCTTTAACTTAGAGAAATGCGTACCAAGACAACAGGAAATCAGGCAGACGTCAAATATACATATAAGCTGTTCCACTATTTAACCACTTAAAAAAAAAAAAAAAAAAAAACGCTGTGGCAGATTATCAGTGACTTAGACTGTTTCTATCAGTGTTTCATGCCTTTTGCGTTTTTTTTGCCATATACCCTATGAAATTCCAGTTCTCCATCCGTTTGTATAAAGTTTCTGGAATGCTTCTTCCTGATTGATAATTTGGTTCTTGAAAATTCATTTTTCTTTTGAATGAGGTGGTTTTGCTGGAGTTTAGCAACACTAGTTTTTTGTTTCTGATTTTCTCTGAAACAAAAAAAAAAAAAAACAAATTATTTGGCTTACCAACTTTGTGTATTGTTTCTTTCTTAAATATAATGACAAAATTGGTTGAGGATATCTTCTCAATCTTATGCCAACAGGTTAAAGAGAAGCTTACTGTGGAAGAATATAAAAATTTTGTTGAGCTTATGAAGGCACTTAAGTCTAAAACAATGAAGATAAGGCAAGTGTTACAATCCATCGCAAGACTATTCTCTGGACCAGAGAGGGCTCCTCTTCTTAGAAGGTAACTGTTACTGTTTAACAGCAATACTGTAAGGAACAATTGGACATATTCTTGTCCATAGTACAGTAGAATCCTTGATAAGGTAGGAAATTTCCTACTAATGCTTTCGTTGCTATTATTGCTGTTTTATATTGGGTGCCTCAAATATTAATTGTGATAAGACTGCTGGTTCATGTGTATATGTAATAACGGATACATCGTTTAATACTTCATTTATGTACTGTGACTTCAAAATGTTGCTAACATGGTATGATTTCTAGATTTTTTAGCCTGAATTTGCAACAAATGCTGCCCCCCTTATTTGTTCCCTTCTAATTTCAGTATTTTGAAATGCCTAGTTTTATCTTCTTAGGCATTTTCTCATATATTAAATAATTTTCTCATTTTACGTGTAAGCATCTCACTCTCCACTGTCACTGTGAACAGGTTCAAGGATTATATCCCGGAAAAGTATCATCCTCTGTACGAGCAGTATCTTGAAACAAATGATGGTGCATTTTGACACTCCAAATCTTGAGCTCAAGTGAGTTTTATATTTTGTTTCATCCTCATTTTAACTTTTATGCTCAAAGGAGTACTAAAGATTAAAGGTTAAACTTGAATCCTTATGTGTCGCTTGAAGGGTGAAACTTGTTTATTTCTCTCAATGTATTTGCTACAGCTTAGAAAGTTGGAGGAGCATTAACAATTCCATTTTAATTTTGGCTGGGAAAGCCAACAGATCCGTATGATGCAGCTGAATTGTGTAAGTTCTTTAGGGAACACCGTACCTCTTCAGTGTAGATTGATTTTTCACTGTTTTTATCACTCTAACCTTGAGTTATCATCCAGATATACTTGCTTTTTTCACATGAGGGGGAAGAGACTACCTACTCAAACGCGAAGTTATTATTTCTTGTATTTTGCTGCGAGGCCACACTGACGATTCACAGGATTTTGGATAAAAAACTTCCAGCTGAATTTCAACTGGCAAAGAACCTTTGCATCGTGGGAAGGTTAATGTAAAGACAGCCTCAACTATTGCCTCCAAGTTTCTGAAGTACTTCATGGTGCAACTACGATTGGGCTGCCATGCATTGCACAAAAGGTATCAATTAACTTGCTGTTATTCTGATGAGGTCTGAAGGCAGGATTTAGGAATTTACCATGGCTGTTGTCACTCTTGGGCATAAGTTATGAGGTGTTTGATACTATTTCTTTCCAAACAGAGAAAGATATCAAGTCCAATCTTCAATATATTTTATTGTAAAAGAATTGGATCTTGACTTTGTACTTCTATTACCAATCAGTCCATCGGAATTTCTTCAGCATTCCTGCCTTTTTCTTTAGTAAACTCCAAAGGGATATTCATCATCTGTTTTCGTTTCCCTATGAGATAGATATTGCACATTTTTATGGGAAGCTTTTAAGAAGAGTAGAATACCTCGTGGATTTGCAACAAATGCTGCCCCCCTTATTTGTCCCCTTCTAATTTCAGTATTTTGAAATGCCCTAGTTTTATCTTCTTAGGCATTTTCTCATATATTAAATAATTTTCTCATTTTACGTGTAAGCATCTCACTCTCCACTGTCACTGTGAACAGGTTCAAGGATTATATCCCGGAAAAGTATCATCCTCTGTACGAGCAGTATCTTGAAACAAATGATGGCGCATTTTGACACTCCAAATTTTGAGCTCAAGTGAGTTTTATATTTTGTTTCATCCTCATTTTAACTTTTATGCTCAAAGGAGTACTAAAGATTAAAGGTTAAACTTGAATCCTTATGTGTCGCTTGAAGGGTGAAACTTGTTTATTTCTCTCAATGTATTTGCTACAGCTTAGAAAGTTGGAGGAGCATTAACAATTCCATTTTAATTTTGGCTGGGAAAGCCAACAGATCCGTATGATGCAGCTGAATTGTGTAAGTTCTTTAGGGAACACCGTACCTCTTCAGTGTAGTCTGATTTTTCACTGTTTTTATCACTCTAACCTTGAGTTATCATCCAGATATACTTGCTTTTTTCACATGAGGGGGAAGAGACTACCTACTCAAACGTGAAGTTATTATTTCTTGTATTTTGCTGCGAGGCCACACTGACGATTCACAGGATTTTGGATAAAAGACTTCCAGCTGAATTTCAACTGGCAAAGAACCTTTGCATCGTGGGAAGGTTAATGTAAAGACAGCCTCAACTATTGCCTCCAAGTTTCTGAAGTACTTCATGGTGCAACTACGATTGGGCTGCCATGCATTGCACAAAAGGTATCAATTAACTTGCTGTTATTCTGATGATGTCTGAAGGCAGGATTTGGGATTTGGGAATTTATCCTGTCTGTTGTCACTCTTGTGCATAAGTTATGAGGTGTTTGATACTTTTTCTTTCCAAACGGAAAAAAGATATCAAGTCCAACCTTGAATGTATTTTGTTGTAAAAGAATTGGATCTTGACTTTGTACTTCTATTACCAATCAGTCCATCGGAATTTCTTCAGCATTCCTGCCTTTTTCTTTAGTGAACTCCGAAGGAATATTCATCATTTGTTTTCGTTTCCCTATCAGATATATATTTCACATTTTTATGGGAAGCTTTTAAGAAGAGTAGAATACCTCGTGGATTGGGAGAAAAATTCCTTATTTTCATCTTGAAGCCCACATATGCTACCAATTCTTTGCATAAACATCATTTGAATGAGAGAAAAAGTCCGATAGAGGTGATCATTTTATGAATACTTTATTGGTTAGTAACACATGATGGGGGATCGGGACACTGTTGTAGCAGCTAGACAATCTGGTCTTCGCCAAATGTTTTAAAGGACTACATCCTTTTATTGACTTTTTCATCTTTTGATCTTTGTGGGTAAACTACAGTCTATCTTAAATCATAAAAAATTCCTAGTTTTATGTCGGTTATATGAGTTTGGGTGTGTGTTAAAGAAAATAAAAAATAAAAAAAGAAAGAAAGAAAGATTCACCTAACAACTAACAACAGTGTCAGAATGCCACAATACCACTAGTTTTTTATAAAAAGTTCACCTAACACCTCAAATCAGTAGTTTATCCTAAATCCATAAAATTTGCAGTATGTTCTTAGATTCATGTGATCCAAAGAGCCTTAGCAACTCAATACCACCAAGTGATTATAAAAATATCACCAAACCGCCCAAATCGGTGGTCGTTGCAAAGGCTGTAATGTTCTTGGCTCAATTCAATGCATTATATTTCCTGTAGAAAACACGGAAATGAAAATTCCGGGTAACACGCAACAGACAAGCCCCCATGAAATTCAAGCAAATCCCACCAAACAACCCAAGAAGACAAAACCAGAATCATAAACAAAAGTATTGTTAATTTCTCGAAACGAGCTTAGTAAACATAATTAATGCACATTGCATGTGAGGGCTATGGAAAATAGACCCAAAAACGTCACTTTTCATGTTCTTCTAGGAAATCTATGCCTGAATTCCCACGTTACGTTTCCCGCCTTTTCATCCAACTCTCTCTCTCACCAATTCGAACCGGCTGAACACTCACGATCAAGTCGGCGAATGCGCTCAGGATGTACCTGTGCGACTTCTTCTCGTTCAGGCTTAGGTAGCAGAACAAAAGCTCCTCCATGAAGTTCCAGTCCACCTCTCCGTGAGTTCGCCTTCGGGCTTCGACCTCCAGTTAATCTGTTTGAGCATTTTGTTAATAAAGCATGGGGTTTGAGAAGATCAGCGGTTGTGGGATTGCTTGAAAGTAAACGACTAAGCATTCAATTTCAAACCATGGAAGATTTTGCCATGGCTTGGTCTAGCGAGAAGATGTCTTTTGGAAAGTACAACTACTCTCTCTAGATGGCACAACAACCATAGCAAAGAAAAAAGAAACAAGACAAGAGCAACTTGGATTACGTTACCGAAGCTTCCTCTTCCATGTCAGAATTCTTTACTTCTAGTGGCAATTGGGAATTCTTTAGGAAGATTTTTACGTTCAGATATACAAACCAAGAAGCTCAAACACCCTATTGCCCTGCGTATATGCGTGGAGATGGATATGGATGCAACCTTACCAGAAAAATTATTGATTGAGATAGAAAATGGAGAACAAGTGGAAGAGAGTTTCTGGCAAGAAATAGTATATGAGTCGAGAATGAGGCATTGCACAAATTGTAATTTAATGGGACATGGAATAAACAGTCGTCAGAGAAGAGCTATAGGACAGAAGAATTCAAATAATGACAACATTATGAATGCAAGAGAAGCAGAATGGCCCACTATTGGAAAGTTCAGACAAGAAAGAAAGAAAAAGTGAAATAATGGAAGGAAGCTACTTTTGAAGAACTAGTGCAAAAGGTGACCAAAATCAACATTAACCTCCCAATGGACAATGTTAATGAAGCCTCAATTAGTGGGACGAAAATGAATAAGGTGGCAACACTGCAAAAGAAAGTGGTTCAACGGAAGATGATCATGAAATATGTCTAGAAAGGTCCTGATATAATAAATGACAATGCCCAAGCCATCAAGGAAGGAAAGGAAGTGTGCAATATATTGCAAAACATGACAATACCTAGGGTACAATGGTTTCATATGAGCCTAGCAAAGATACTAACTCATTTATCATGTTGGAGAATCTAGAAGATGATATACATAACCTAGGTGAAAGGGATGGAATAAAATATCAAGGAGATAAGGGTATGACAGTTAGTGGAGGACAACAAAAGGTGAACTCTCATTGTTTAATGGGTACATATGAAACTTTTGAGAGAGAAATCAAAGAGATGAGCTGCACTACTACTGACTTGGTAGAAGCTCATTAGCCTCAAGAATACACAATAAAACTTCTAGAAAAGCAGGATAATAATGGAAATAATGTGCAAAAGCTATACACATGCATAGAAATACCATCTGACAATCACCAAGAAATGAATGGAGTGAAAAAACAAACTACTTTTTATCTATAGAAATGTTGTGGAGATTATGGATGCCTAGGCAATGCTTACTCTTAAAGGGCAGGAACAACCTCAAGCTATTATAAATATAAATCACACAACATGGCAAGAAGCTTTCATTAGATCCATTTTTGGTACTCCTTCACCAGAATGTCCACAACATAAGATAGTGCAACCAAAAGAGGCAAATGAAAATCTAGAGATTTTGCATATTCAACTTAGTGATGGAGTGGTATTGACTACAGTAACAGTAGGACATGTGCTAGCTTCTCCTAAATATATTCCTCCTCATCAATTCTTAGATGAAGACACTAATATGGAACATTAGAAGGAATGGATCCCTGCAGAAGATGGACTACCTAAAAATGGTAGTCAAAGAGCATAGGATAAAGTTTTTAGCTTTATTGGAACTGAAAAAGAAATGTACTTATTTGCCAAAGATGGCAAAAGACTTCATTTCCTTAATTTTAAACATTTTGTTCCGAAGAATACACATATATGGGTTCTTTGGAAGGGTCAAATTACAATAGAAGTTATTGTTGTTCGCCCTTAACACGTAACATTGGCTTTGCAAACACATGACCATTTGTTCGTGTTAAATATTATTTATGCTAGTTATGATTGTAATGCACGAATGGCATTGTGGAACTCATTAGTGAAGTTGGATATTGGAGACGAATCGTGGATAGTGGGAGGTGACTTTAATACAATTATGGATCAAGTGGAAAAACAAAGGGGTAGACCTTATATAAGAAAGGCAATGGAGGATTTTTAGGATTTCATTTCTAAAGCTGGTTTAGTGCATTCTAGGTATGAAGGGGATCCTTTTACATGGTGTAGTAATGAGATAAATCAGAGGAGAACGTGGATATGATTGGATAGGGTGCTCAATAACTTGGAAGCTCTAACTTACTTCCCATAGATCCAGGTTATTCATCTTCCAAGAAATCAATCAAATCATAGTCCATTGTTGTTAACACTATATAAGGACAAAAGGTTTTATGGTAGCTTTAAATTTCAAAGATAATGGATTGACGACCAATTTTTTACAAAGATTATGGAAACAGAAGGGTATACTTTTCAGTCAAACTCTCCATGGCATAGGTTATATGGACGTCTTAAACATGTGAGGAGAAAATTCGTTGAATGGAGTAGAAGAATGCAACAGCAATGGAAGCAACAAATAAGAGATTTGGAGGATAACATGAGCAGACTTGATAAAAAAATCCAAGTGGGATGGTTAAAGGATAAACACAAGGAATATAAAAAGGCTCAAGAGCAGTTAAATGAACTATTCACACAACATGAAGGTATTTTACGGCCTAAAGCAAGAGTCAAGTAGCTGAAATAAGGGGACCGTAACATGTTATATTTCATACTTGTATGTCTGTCTAGTAAGTTGTTTCTCAAAAAGGATTAAGCAATAAAACAAATACTAGGAAATAGGTAGTCTACCCCAACACAATTTCCATGCAACAAAACAAATTCATCAAAGAAGAAACCGACGAAGTGTCCTGCAATGGCCTCCCACCAACCTACCCACTCACACGCAACCAAGTCTGCAGTTTCAAAAGCTCTTGCTTTTGCCTCCCCTCCGTTCCCGGACGTTCAAGATCACGATTCGCCACCACCATGACACCAGTCAAAGCCGACTACTACGCCGCCTTACCCTTCCACGTCCCCCAAAACATAGTCGTTTTAACCCCATATTACCAGTCCTCCAGCCGCCGCCGCCTCCGCATTCTCTGCACCGTTTCGCTGATTCTTCTCGCGGCTGTCGTTTACGTGCTTTGGCCGTCCGATCCGGACGTGAAGGTCGTCCGACTCCGCCTGAAGCGGGTTCACATCCACACCATCCCGCGCCTGGCCGTGGATATTTCCATGTCCGTGACCGTGCGGGTCCGGAACACCGACGTGTACTCCATGGACTACAGGTCGCTTAAGCTCGCGGTGGCGTACAGGGGGAAGAAGCTCGGGCACGTGAGGTCGGAGCAAGGGCACGTGAGGGCCAGAGGGTCGTCCTACGTGAACGCCGAGCTAGAGTTCGACGGGATCGAGCTGCTTGCCGACGTGGTGCACCTTCTGGAGGACCTGAGCAAGGGAACGGTGCCGTTTGACACTGTCACGGAGATCAAAGCCCAGCTCGGCCTGCTTTTCTTTCAAGTCCCACTTCTGGTAAAGCTGCCATTTTTCTTCCAGTTTCAGAGCCAGATTCTTCAGACACTGATCCTCTTACGTTCCCTTCGCTGTAATTTCTTTTACAGGCAAAAGTATCATGTCAAGTGCTGGTAAATACGATAAATCAGACCATTTGCCGTCAAAAATGCTATGCAGAGGTGATTAACAGAAGAATCTGATTACTAGAAATTTTCTGAATTTTTGGAAGATGATGATAGATTTTAAAATCAAACAAAAAGGTGGAGAATTTACTGAGAAAATCAGTAGAATCTATCAGGAACCTTTTCGAAAGAACATTTTGATTGATAAAGTTGTTTACCGTAACAAACAAAGACTTAATGAAGAAGAATTCTTGAAAACATCCTATACTAACTAAAGTTTGTGTATTAAATCTGCTGTTCCTGCCAAACTTCTAATGAATTTTCTAACGGTGTTCTGTTCATTGATTGGTTGCATTCTGTTCTGTTCTTCTACTTTTGAAAATATGCCGTCTGTATGAGGAATCATCAAATTTCTTGTGCTGATTTCTGTCTTTTTGATCAGTGATGATGAAAGTTCGTGCACAAGGATTGCAGAAGGCTCAACAGGTGTCCAACTTCCCTAGGTTTGTAAATGTTGAAACAGGTTTGGGTATTTAAATTCATAGGCAGGGATTGTATATATATCAGACTTCATATTCCTGTATCTTCTAAAAAGCATGTGTGATTGTGTCGAAATATTTGCTCTCTAATAACCTATTATAACTTTGTGTGAAGTAAATATCGTTCTTACATATAAGAGATTAATGGTCCTTGAAAAAGTGCTTTTGGGAATCAATCCAAAGCTGATATCCTAAATTCTTCATCTTTTCATCCACTAATCATAGTTAAACTTGTATGGGAGAATATATTCTTTGAATTAAGATTTATATGAAAAGTTTGAATGTTATGAAATAGAAACATTTCTATGTATAAAAAAAAAAACCAACCAAAATATTGATAATGTGTTATGGGTTGTGTTGATTACTACTTGTGTTGGGTTGTAACTTAATTTATATTATGTTGTGTTTGTTAATGGGCTTTGTTGTTTAGGCCCAAGGTAGAAGTGTGGGTGCTGTTATATAAGAACATCGTAGGAACATTCTGGAGGTGTCTGTCTATTTTGTGACCTTTGTTGTAGTAAAAGTTTAGTGACCAGGTTAGGGCTCCCTCTTGAGCTCAAATTGTTATCTTGTCCTTCGTTGGGTGCAATCTCTTCACCATTCCTCGACGAAGGCGTAACCGTCCGAATCCTTGTGAGGATTTCGTGCTCCAAGGCCCTATCACCAGGTCTAGAGCTGCGTAGGTTACTTTATACCAGCAACATAATGTAAATACTTATCAAGATCTCAACACACACCTTCATCTTAAGTATGAAGAAATGTGTGCTACAAAGGTTTAGTACGTAAGTAACAATGTAAATTACTTGAAATTTAAACTTTGATGTTATTTAATAGTGTCATTTTCTTGCTTAAATTTAGTTTTTAAGAGAAGAAAACGCCTTTACAAATAAGAAGAAAAAAAAACACGAGAAAATCAAGTTTTGAGGGTATGGGACACATCTCGTATGGATTAAAAGATTGGAAACTAAATCGACCAGCAACCAGCATTAAGGCTGTTTTCCCAGCCAGTTCCCTTCCCTTTAAATCAAAACAGAGCACACAACCAAACAAACTCCAGCTGACTAGAACCTTGTGCCGTTGCATCATCACCACCTTTCCCAACCCATGGTCCATGATCTCTGCAAAGAGCATGCAGACGAGAGTGAGCCACCTTTCTTATCAGATAAGTTTCATAACCTTTAATGAACTGTCAGCGCTCGATCACAATCCCACCAAGGATAAAAGCTAACCAGAAAGCAGACCCTTTTCTGAGAATAAATCCAAACTTTTCTCCAAGTATACCTCAGCTTTCCTTAACCCCTTCGCCTTCCTTGCTTTCCTTCATTTATAAGAATGGAACCTCACGAAATCTCCTAATTCAGCCAAACAATAGAGGCAAAATAAGGAAAATAATGTGTCAGCCAAATCTTCATTTGATTAACGTCAACAATGGCTGGAGGAATGGAAAATGGCAATTTTAGAGGTCAGAGACAACCATCATGTTGGTGGAGGTGGCAGCAGCCACTAACCGGCAAGCTCCAATTTAAATACCCGCCAAGATTAACGTGAGTGGTGCAACAAAGAAGCACTGCGTGTGTTCACCCACGCAACACCCGGGTTCACTCAGGTGTAGATATCATCGGTCTGAGCATAAGTTGGAACATATGTGGGCTATGTTACTAGTTTGTTAATGGGCTTATTTGTGTTACAGCCCATGTGTATTTAACTATTATGCATTTTGTAATCTTGTAAAAGAAAATGATGTTGTAAAGGTTTAGAGTCTTGGTTTTTATAGGATTAACATAAGAGAATGGAGGCCTTTGGAATCTTGGAGAAAAGTGGGATTACCCCGCTGACTGGGAGCGTTATCCCTATGAGGTGCGAGTCTCCCTTAGAAGAGACCAGGTTCTCTCTTGATTTCCTTCTTTTGTGTGTTTGATTGTGGTGAAGAAGGGTGTTGTGATATGGTTGGATTGATTGAGTTTCCTTGTTGTTGCTAGACCCACGGGTCCTTGGTGGGTGAAAGCAAAAGTAGTTTGTGGTGGGGAATTGGTGCTTAAAGTTGTTGTTGATGTTTTGTATCCGATTGTATTTGGTTGGAAGTTGTCTCTTTCGATTCCATGTTATGCACTTCATCCGTGGAATGTTGTAAGACTTGGTTTTTGATTTATTATATAATAGTCCTTTAAATCCAATTATCATTGTTACGTTGAGTGGGGAAGATCTTGGATGTTTGCAAAGTGTTTGTGAAAAGTTCAGAAAGAAAAGTCAGTAAATAGAAGAAAGTGCTTGCTGTCCCTTGTGAAGGTGAGCATGTACCCTATTGTAGATCTCCTCCCATCATGGTCACTAGCCATATTTGTGTCTGTGTATCCAACCAATACAGGCTCATCATTACCAAAATACAAACATAACTTAGGAGTTCCTTTAAGGTACCTAAGTATCCACTTCACAGCTTCGCAATGCATTTTACCAAGATCTGAAAGAAAACGACTAATTACTCCAACTGCATGAGCAATATCTAGTCTAGTGCTTACTACACATACATCAAGCTCCCAACTGCAGATGCGTAAGGTGTTTTCTTCATATATTCAACATCACTCTTACTTTCAGGCTTTTGCTCCTTACTAAGCTTGAAATGACTTGCAAGTGGAGTACTTACTACTTTTGCCTTGTCCATGTCAAATCTTTGAAGTATCTTCTCTATATACTTCTCCGGAGATAGCCATAACTTTCCATGTTCTTTGTCACGTTTAACTTCCATACTAAGGATTCGCTTTATTGGTCCCAAATCTTTCATCGCGAAAGACTTGCCTAAATCCTTCTTCAGCTCAGCAATCTTCTTAATGTCCTGGCCAACAATCAACATATCATCAACATATAGGAGTAGGATGACAAAATCACCATCTGGAAAGTGCTTCACAAACACACAATGATATGAGCTGGTCTTGTTATAATCATGCTATAACATGGATGACTTAAACTTCTTGTACCATTGACGAGGTGTTTGTTTTAGACCATACAAGCTTTTCTTCAATCGACATACAATATTCTCCTTGCCCTTCTCTATGAAGCCCTCAGGTTGCTCCATATAAATCTCTTCCTCCAAGTCTCCATGAAGGAATACAGTCTTCACATCAAGTTGTTCTACCTCTAAGTTCAGCCTAGCAGCCAAACCAAGAATAACTTTAATTGAAGACATCCTCACAGCATGAGGGAAAATCTCCTCAAAATCAATACCTTTCTTCTGACCATAACCCTTCACAACTAACCGCGCCTTATACCTTGGTAGTGGATTGTTCTCTTCTGACTTCAACTTGTACACCCACTTATTTTTAAGTGCTCTCCTACCCTTAGACAATGTCACAAGATCATAAGTGTGGTTTTCTCGCAAAGAATTCATCTCCTATCGCATAGCTTTCTTCCACTCTTTCTTGTGCTCACATTCATTAGCTTCTTCATAGCATTGTGGTTCTCCCCCATCAGCCAACATCAAATACTCATGTGGTGGATATTTCATCGAAGTCTGACACTCTCTATTAGATCTTCTCACTAGGGGTTGGGTTGATGACTCAGCTGGGTGATTATCAACATGTCCTCTAGATTCTTCAACAACTGGAGTTTCAGGAACTTCTTCACTTGCTACATCCTCAAATGGCTCTTCTTGTGTAGTTCCCCCTTCATGTACACTTATTGGGAAAGAAGAATGTGAGGTTATATCCTTAAGACTTTCATTAACAACTTTTAGCTTTTCAATCTTCTTAAGATCTTCAATAGTCTGATCTTCAAAGAAGATAACATCTCTGCTTCTAATCAGTTTCTTTGCAGCTGGATCCCATTATCTATATCCAAAAGCATCATGTCTATAGCCCAAGAAGATGCAATCTCGAGCTTTATCATCAAGCTTGTTTCTCTCTTCCTTAGGAATGTGAACAGACGCCCTGCAGCCAAATACTCTTAAGTGCTTGAAAGAAACCTCCTTGCCAATTCATACTCTCTCAAGTAGATCACCTTCTAATGGAACTGAAGGAGCGAAGTTAATAAGATCTACTGCAGTACACAGCTTTACCCAAAATGACTAAGATAATCCAAAATGTGAAAGCATACACCTAATCCTCTCAACTATAATTCTGTTCATCCGTTCTACAACCCCATTATGCTCTGGAGTTTTAGGAGTTGTTTTCTCAAGCCTAATACCCTAAGTTCTGCAATATTCTTCAAACGGTCCTCTGTATTCACCTACATTATCTGCACAGACACACTTCAATTCCTTTCCAGTTGCTCTCTACTAATAAAATAATCTTTCATCTGTAGCTTCCAAGTTTGGAAATTAGATGAATTTAACATGGTCACACCTCTACCAGAAGTATTCATATCATCCATCACAACAAATAAACTCCCTTTGACTTCCCCTTCAAATAGAAATCAAAAGTGTAAAATTACCAAAATACCCCTCAACAAATGCCAACCAAATTGACCAAAATGCCCATCTAATTATGCCTAAAAAAAATTAAATATCTCCCAAAAAATCACAAAAAAATGCTGCAAAAATCGACACAAAAAGCACCTAAAAATTCAATCCAGTCAAAGTCAACGGTCATCGGTCAACAGTCAACAAACAGTTGGACCGGGTTGACAAATCGGGTCTAGTCTTGGGCTGGGCTGAGTCTTCGGATATGATCAATGGTCAACGGGTCAAACTTTGATCGGGTCAACATGTCAAGTTTGATTGGTCAACTCTGGGTCAAAATGTAGTCAACAAAACCCGTTTTTGCTGCTGTAGCCACCTTTCTCCGATTACCGCCGTTCCACAACGATTTTCGACGAAACAAGAACATCAATCAATAGATCAGCTTCTAATGAGTTTATGGAACTCAAAATCGCTCCACAAAACGCTCAAACAAAAGAGGAATCACAAATCCCCTTTTCGGCCTCACGGGTTCAACATAACCCGCAACACTCTAATCAATTTTCCGGCCACAGAGAAGTCAGAAATCACACAAAGGAAGGCTAGAGAAGAAAATCCATACCTCAAACACCGATTTTGGCTTCTCCCTTCGTGTGTTGCAAACCAAGTGTTCAACAAAAGGCTTTTTTGAACAAAGCCTTTGTTGACAGCTTCCCTCTTGTATGCAGTGTGCTCAATACATACCAAAACAATCGTTCTTCCGCTAACTGCCTAACAAAGAACGAGCCTTGGCCCTAATTTAGGAACCTAGGCGCTAATACCAATTTGTTAGAAAACAAACCTGTGAATCTAAACTTATGGAATCTCTCAAGATCTCACCACACACACAAAGAGAATATTAGTTAAGTAAAGAACACACATAAATTACGAGATTCAGGATAATCTCTACGTCCCCAATCTAAGGAGCAATTCTTCACTATGATGAGGAGGACTTATAGTGTTTACAGAAAACCTCTATTTTCTCTCAATCTCTCTCAACCTTATAATTAGGTTTTCTCTATAGTGTTTCCTTTTATACAAGTACCAAGGAAACCCAAATAGAATAGGACTAGGAAACCTTATAAACTACCCACAACATAAACATGATAGTTACATAATTACCTTTACTAATTTACTCCAAACCTAACATCAACAATGTTCAAGACTTGCATTAATGAGACCTCATCGTTTTGCTCTGTTTGTTTTCAATGCTATTTTCTGAAAGATAAAGAGCAAAGATGCTGTCAAGTTTTGCTAAAATGGGTGAACTTTTAGAGTTTTGCTTCATAGAAATTAGAATGCATCTCTCTCTTTCTCCCTCTTGTAGGGCATTTTACTGTGTCATTCATTCACGGCTTCCACTGTTGAATCGAGAAAATAAACAGCTACACAGAAGGCCATTTCCACAGGCTCTACCTACTATTTGATCAGAAAAGATAGAATAGTTGCTAGGGTACTTTTTTATCTTTAAGCATTCTCATTCATTAAGAGTTGGAAGTCTTCATTCATAACAAGTGCATGCTAAATTTCCATAGAATTAGGAAGCATAACCTATAAAAGGTGTCCTTTAGAGTTTTTCTTGTTTCTTGGTAAACTCTAATTATCTTTATGGTGAGTTTTGTATTTTTTTGAATCAACGTAAATCACTCTTGTGGGTAGGGAGAAGGAATTTGGCCTAACCAGTCAATTAATTTTGAAAGTTGCAAAGGTTTCAATGACTTTAAGCTATTGGCTTGGCTCAATATAGCAGTTACCAAAATATGTTTAAAATTCATTTCATTCTTAAAATCAACTTATAAGAAGGAAAATAATTAATTATGAATATAGGATTTTTTTTTTAACTCATACATATGGGGAGGGGGGATTTGAACCCTTTATCAGGTGAACTTGTCGGTCAAGGGTTTGCCCCAATTACCATTAGACCAAGAGAAATTTCTTAAGTAGAGGATTGTATCCTAAGTTTCAAACCATATCAGCATTTTGTATTTTCTTCCCTGTGAAATTAATGATACTAATGAAGTAGAAAAAAGAAAAAGGAAGAAAGAAAGTAGTGGAAACAGTCTTTTTGCAACAATCGTATTCTTTCTAGTCTGTTTAAGAACAACAAAAGGTTCTCTCTATGACACTCTTGTAGGTTTCATAGCCATGTTTTCTCAACCACGTCTTGTTACGGCAGGACCCCAGCCACTTCAGTAGAGATTTTAAGTTGTCTGCAGCTCAACTGATAAGACTCACAAGCCAGAGAATGACTCTGCCAACGAGTCGCTTACAGCCCAAGCCTTTTGCTGATGCTCTGACCAGCATCCTATTGGTTCTCTTCTAACTTACCGACAAGTAGAAAGTAAGTTTTTTAATGTAAAGTCAGAATTCATATGACTCATAATATAGATATCTTAGATGTGACGCAAAGATGTGACATTTATAGTGGTTTGCAGGCTATTATATAGGCCATTGTTGTATTTAAGGAACCTAGAATCTAGGACTATACGCGCCAATATGAGGAGTTGGACCTCAAATTTGTATTGGAGAAATTAATCCACCCACCTCAATAATTATGGTTGTAGAGTGTCTTCTGCTACGCGACCATTTTCAAGAAAACCAACATACGAGTGGTATTACTTTAGCTAATGGTAGTTGCGAGGAGGGTGTTCAAATATTTTACATTAATTATAATCTATGAAATCTTTTAGATATGAAGAGTTCATCATTTACATACAAATCGATTTAAAAAGAAAATAAACTTTTAATAAATTAAGTAATATAATATTTTTTTAAATGATAAACAATTTTTTTTTTATAACCCAGAACTTTCACCATGATTCACTCGTGGTAACTACGAGGGTCTTCAAATATTTTACCTAACTCAAATTGTCATTTACATGCAAGTGAATTTTAAGAAGAAAATAAGCTTTTTAATATATTAAATAATATGAGATCTAAGATGGTAAAAAAAAATATTTGATAACCCAAAACTTGAAGAAGAAGAAGAAAAAGGTGAATCGGAAAGAAAGGCCTTGAAGACATTGGGATGAGTTCGTCTTCCAGTATTCCATCTAGCGTTCCCGTCAAGGCGAAATGGAGCATCACGGCTAGCGGCAACGACTCCGATAGTTGGTTTACTGATTGTTGAATTACAAAGAGAAAGAATAGGAGGATGGCAGGAGCGTAAGAGAGTAGCGGCACCAGCAGTGGGAGACAAAAGCTTGCACTGGTAGAGGAACCCAGGCGACCTAAGGCGGCTCCCAGATGCGGCTGCAGCGAGCATTCTTTCTTGTCGTTAGGATTCGTGCCTGTAGGAGATTTTCGTTCAACTCGGCCCACTTCAAAATTCGCATACGCATAAAAGGAAACCCCAAATTTCGATTGTGCAATTACGACAGCCAATGAAGCAGATATAGAAAGAGGAACTTCATCCTGCGCTTTCCGTAGAGGGCACAGGCTTTAGACTTCGATACGAAACTCGGGGACGATGACAGAAATAAAAAATTCATAACATAAATTTGTGTATAGAAAATATTGCCAAAAAGAAAGCTAATACAAGGCATTTTCAATATATTCCCTCCATTGCTTAGTGGGCTACAAGTAAAATTGACTGCACTATATGTGCTCTAAAAATCACTAGGCCCGTATATATGTGCCGTAAAGTTGGGCGGGACTAACTCGGACCCAAGACTTTCATTTGACCCAATCAGCTGTACTGCTCACTGCTCACTGCTCAGTAACGGTGGGGTTCAAGGAAATAGGTCGCAGGTGGGCTTTGAACAAAAAGAAAGTAAAGAAAAGAATCTCAAAGCCCGGTCGGTAGAGAAGGGAGTGATTACGACGAGGTCTTTCTCTAGCTATCAAGGGCCTACTTTGTGGCCCTGTTCTTACCAAAATTACATGCCGAGGTCTTTCTATCAGGAAAATCTTTTGGTTTTAAAAGTAAATTTTTAATTTTTCTAATTAGCAAAGTAATGTTTCTGTACTTGTCCTTAGGTATAGTCAAGATGGTAAAAAGGACTTATATACTTGTCCTTATGGGTAGTTGAAATGATAAGGACGTGTGATAAATCTTGTCAAGTATCCTAACTTTAAATTCTCTCTACTGAATTTTTTATTGACAAGATGCTTAAAGCAGGTTTGCCCTCGAATTTAAGTTACCCCAATTAAGCATCCCATTAGATTCCCTAGGCCTGATATACAACCGTCCACAACCTTCTTCTCCAAGTCAAAGCAAGCACCAAGTACTGAA
The DNA here is from genome assembly GCA_028551395.1 of Casuarina glauca. NCBI lineage: Eukaryota > Viridiplantae > Streptophyta > Magnoliopsida > Fagales > Casuarinaceae > Casuarina > Casuarina glauca. Next base: position 2,348,892 of record CM052349.1, on the reverse strand, counting down.
ACTTCACTACACTGCCAATAGATTGTTTATACTTCAGCTGGAAGTGATCAACATTGGAATAGCTATTTGACATACACAAAACACGATATTTTTTGGTGAACATAAATTGCACCACCTAGTCAAAGACAATGACAACTAAAGCTGCCCTTTATTGCAATAATAAAATTGAGCTGTGAACTGAGAAATGTCATCTTTGTGAACATGGGATTCAAAGAAACAATCACAAGAACCAAAATCTTCAGCTTGTCAAATAAAGCACTAGGGTGGTTTACTTTCATACCAATAGCATTTCCAAGCTCTTGCTTGTATTCTATTGAATCACGGCTCCGGTAAGAGGAATTGAAAGAGTAACCCGAAGGACCAGTTGGTACAACTGCAGCCCATATCTGACTTTCATTGATGACATGAGGATTTTTCCAACCGAACAGGAAATTCTCTTGAGTAACCAGTAGAACAATCTCCATTTACAAAACTGTAAAAGTCACAACATGACTGACTTGGTACAACAGTCACTTACAATTTCAGTTCCTGCGCAAATGAATCCATGGGAGATAAAGTGCCAGATGTCAAAATAACTGAGCCCACACCCATCCTGGGGAATGCTTCCAGGGCAATTCCAGGATTGAAACACCACCAGCTGAGTGTCCTTGAGGCCTTACCTGCAGAATCCACATATATAAGAGATAGTGTATACATGATCGCATATATCTAATCAAACACTATGCTGGTCTTTAGGAATGAAGACTCACCTATTAGTCTTAACTGATGAGAAAGAAAACTAGATTTAGTACTTTGAAAATGAAACTAAGATACTCCAAGTGAATAAGAGAAAAATGAAAAGATGACGTCCTGATGGAAAAAGATATAATGGACAAGGAATCAAACAAGATCTATCCCAAACATCAGAAAGTGTCTCCAGATCACGTTTAGAGCCATCTCCAAAACTTGCTTCAACTTCCTTCACATGAAGCTAAAATAAACAAAAAAAGTTTCATATCAGATTACTAGACAATATGATAAGACAAGACATAGAAGCAATGCACACTTTGAAGTAACAAGCCTAACAAGATTATCTCCAGCTCTCAAATTGTCCTACTATCAACTTACAGAGTAGAATTTCGCATGAGCATTGCCCTTATCTCTGAAAACTATATGAAGAAAGTCACTAATGCTTTCCAGCCTGCAAACATTCCCAGTCGCCTTGTGTCGGTTATCTTCCTCAAGAAGCACAGCAGCATCATCGATCATATCAATGAGCTTGGGGCCAGTTTCATGCGTAATATTTAGATCAGTAAGTACTTCATAGAAGTAAGGCCCGGGCTTGGTAAATCCAAGTTCCCTAGACTGGATAGGCACTTCAGCAATCCACTTCTCAAGCTTCAAAAGAAGAGCTGAAATACATGTATTATTAGCACATAAAAATATGACTACGAAAAGCACACTAAATATTAACACCAGGGCACCCACCGAAATTACAAACAAATGTGTAATGCAAGTTTTAACTTAAATAGCACCAAATAATGAAATCCTCATGTACATCGATTGATTATATCAACAGGAAAACCACACAAAAGTGCAAAAAGGATTTAGATTGCCCACATCGCCTCTATAATATAGAGAACTAGTAACAATTTGCATTATGCTACTACTCATTATCAAAGAAAAATGTCACTGAAAATTGATTACTTGATGAATATATATATATATTAAATCACCTCTGAGGATAGCAAAATTAATCTGGATTTTGTGATTTGTCATTTGCTTCTTCCCTCCTTGCGACAGCAAGGTCAACACAACTTTTTGCTTCAGAAATGCAAGCACTCAGAAGCCAATAAGGCAAGTCAAGAGAGGCAGCATCTGCACATAAGCTTTCCTGCATTTTATTCGTATCACATAAGCAGCTAATCTCATCTAATACATGCTATAAGCTACTAACTCTGCATAACTATCACCAATATTTTTGTTTCCAAGAACTGAGGAGATTTAAGAGTGCATAGGCAGAAGAGAAGACGTTAAAAAACCATTATGCATAGTTTCAAAGCTCAACAAAGAAACTGGAATTTCCTTTGACATAAATTTGAATCCCTTCCTCTTACTAAATTGTGAGCTTCAACAAATATGAGTACACTATTGTTCCAATCAAGGCTTAAGAATTTTCTATAACCCCGGTCGATAAGATAGTTATATGGTGCGAATAGTATATCAGCACTCTTGTGGAGCTCTCTTGATAGATAATAAGGACACCTACAATAAAGGAGTAGCAACTAAATCAGGGGACAGAGTCCATATGGTTGAACTTTTTATTGGAAAGTTAAAACAGACATCCAGTGAATATTGTACCTATAACTAACATCCTGTAACCAGCTATGATACTTTGTCCAAGAAAACGTGAAGGGCATTAAGAAAGCAAACTGTATATTAATATCATAGTGAACAGAACCTACGGCCCAAATCTTCTTCCAACATTGACCAGATCCTCAATGTCGATAGGCTCATCTCCAAGATTAGGATTCTTCTTCACTTACTCTACACCCAAAGCATAGAGCACAGAAGTTAGATTTTTTTGAATGCTATTGCATCTAAACTTCAAAAAAGAAAGATAATCAACAAATAGAGATGATGCAGCAGATTCCAATTTTCTTTTTCTTTTCAAAAAAAAAAGAAGAACTTTCACTCTTCATGTCAACCTCGATGGCAAATTATCCATAGAGCCTTATCTATCACCACCATTGTAGTGCTAGGCAACCCATAGTTTAGGAGCAGGACCGATTCTTAGTAAATGGTACTTAAATTCCCAACAACAATCACTAAAATAAACTTCTTTCAACCCTATTAAACACATTTATCACTATCATAACATTCTTGTTGAAGCAAGAATGTGGAATCAGTAACATAACTATTCCAAGGTCAATTCTGCACAAGAATGACATCTGCTTCTAGACCATCTAAAACTCACATCAAATTATCATAGTTCATTATCTTGATCCTTTATCTGGCTTAAGTTTTCTCTCTTTCGTGTGATGACATAATTTTATGTGTATCTTGCTGTAAAGGCAATGGAACCTGCTGTTAAATTCCCTTACTTTATTCTCTAAGGACAGATGTGGGATGAATAAATGCTCAGAGCTAAACAAAAGTACCTGCAACACGAGTATAATAAACACAATTACGCTTTTCACTCTTTTTGCACAGCAAATGGCAGGCATTTGTTTGTGCTTTTCCACGAAGTAAACTTACTTCATCATGAATACACAATTGCTCTCGAGATCCTAAGACCACCATTTTTGGCCTGCATATTTCAAGTATAAGCCAATAAACTCACATCGTCATGAATGCACAATTGCTCTTGAACCCAAATACTAGTATTTTGGGACTTTGCAGATCAGATGCTAGCAATCTTAGGTTACACATGTTGAAAACCTCCAACACAAGCTCTGACCTTGAAATGATAAATTTATTAACCAACAACAAGTCTCATAGAGCAAAAGCAATAGGTCAAGAGGAAAAACATCTGTGTTCTAACCAATACCCAAACTTTTAACAGCAAAATAGGTCGACCCAGAAATCAACTCTGACCTGTAAGAGGTTCTCTTTAATTCTTGTATTACTTGCCGGATCTGGCTGTGAGTGCGTGAAGTAAAAACTATTGTGGGAAGATTTGGTTTTGTGGGCTGTGAAGATGATACATCTGATTCACTGACTTCATTCTGACCGCTCCTTATGCTCGTACCAGTTGAGAAACCCCCAAAACTCTTCCTCCAACCCAGGGTGGCACAGAGAAGACACAATGTTTTCCCGGTTCCAGTAGGGCTCTCCAACGGTGCATTGCATCTCTGCCACATCATAATTGTGTAAATAGCATAGAATAGTCATATGTTGCAACAACAGTAACGAATAAAAATTATGACATAGTTGTAGCATTTGGTCTTGACAAAATTAGAAGTTATTAATGAAACTATGCAGCTCACAGGGTGATAAAATGTCAGACATTTCCAGCCTTCCATGATCAAAACAATCAAATCCAGACTGCTTCAGACTATAATTTTTGCTTTTGGTGCTCATCATCAATAGTTGAAAGTAAGCAAAATACGCATTAGTTAATAGAAGATATATATCGAGATGAATTTGTTATTTGCACGAACAAGGTACTATACACGTTTCTAATAGAATTTTACTTCAACTGCTCTTCTCCTGGCCAAGATTCCCTTTCAAGGGGATTTCTTTTTAATTATGCTTTAAGGCATGCCACTGAGAGCCCCAAATCCCACTAGGCAAAACAAATTCCTGTCGTTTGAAGGCTAGTAGATTCAGGAAAAACTTCTTCTCGAGCGCTAGAAGACCTTGAGCTCCTAGTTTCTTAGTAACAATCACATTGTGAAAAAAAGAAACAGAAAACAACTTTTTTATGCCAAAAAACAACAAGGATATTCTTCCCGGCTTAAATCAACAAGCATATTTCAATTTCTCCTTCGAAAAAAATCCTTCCAAATTTCTATTTTAAAAACTAGATTCTGCACAGAAATTCCTGATCAAAATGATCACGTTTTCGAAGGCTTACTTCTTTTAGAGATTGAATGACTTTTTCCATGTAGACGAGCTGGCAATCGTAAGCCTGGAATGGAAAATCGGCATCTATGCCCCTGATCTTGTACACAGGCATTTCTTAACTTTTCCATTACTGAAAAAATCAAGAAATTTTCCCGAGAAAAGGAGAACGTTGGACTTGCTCATAAACCCTAGACAACGAACAGCTCAGAATATCGAATAGAGTTTGTGTTTTCCTGCCAGATTGGTGACCAAAAAAACGGCGCCGTATTTGTCTAGCGGTTCTTTCAAAGAAATGCCGATGAGAAACTAATAAATAAAAAAATATTTTTATCTTTTCATTTTATTCTAGAACTTCGTGGTCTAATTTTTCCATTTTTAAATTCTTGCTATATATTTTTGGATTCGAAACCTATGTATCGAGAAGTTTCACTTGATTTTCGTTCGGTTTCTTTTGATAATTTTAACAATGACTTTTGTGATTGGGATTGACCAATTACATTTATACTCTATCGTGTTTCTTCTTATTTATTAATTTTTTAAATAATTATTGTCCTACATTATTAATACCTTAAATTACAATCTTATTCACAAGTTTACTTGTTGTCTCTTTCTTACAAATCACATTTATGAAAAATCTTAAATATTTTTCATCATTTAAGCTTACAATATGAACCTTTTCCCATTCCTTCATCATAATATGATGAAACGTACTAAATTAAAAAATATTTTAAGAGTATTTTGTCAGGCCTAGGATCGTGACATATTTTATATTACTTAAAATATTTTTTAACATAATATGCACGCCTCTCAGTAGCTACCTGTTTGGCGATGATCTTATGTTCTGATTTCTCTCTGTTCTTGTGCTGAAATGTTGGTTCTTAGGCGGTTGATTTTTGGTGTTTTTTTTTTTTTGGTTTTTCTGTGCGTTTATCGGTTAGTAGTGTCACTGCCTGAGATGTGGTTGATTGTTTTTAATTCGTTTAGGTTTAGTCGGTTTTAAGTCTATAGTTGTCAGACGTTGTTAAAAATTTGTTTTTTGGAATTAATGTGATCTAACATGTTGCTTTTCGCACTGCGGTTGTCTGGAACCGTATAAAGTTAAGTGTCGGCGCTATTGTGTGTTTCGGTGACAAGCAGCGGTTCATTGGAACGGCAAGGGCTGTTTCAACTATTCTGAATCCGAAAAATGTGATCTTCCAGATAAAGTGGTTGATTGGTCGGCAACCCCCTTCAATTTAAAGTAACCATTCAAACAAGCATTGATACGAGAGAAACTTATGTCACCAAAGGGTAAGTTGATACAACTTAGATGAACGTTAACTGCTCCCATGTAACATTGATGGGAATTGATCTTAGGGAACAAGCACCCCTAAAACTTGTGAGGACATGCATTTCTCCACCAAACGCATCACACGCTCTTAGATGTATGCCCAAAGGAAACAATGTTTGTATTATTACTGTGATGAAAAAGGGTCAAAGGTCATATTTGTAAGAAGAAATAATTATTTTTTACTAATTGAGGATGTGGAATATGATGGATAAATAGCCAGTGAATTGGCATTAGACTTATTGATTTAATGATATGATTACTTGGAGTATGCTCCAACTTGGGCAAACATAGAGTACATCCATCATTTAACCCTTGAGGACAAAGGCTATTTGAAAAGGTGGGGATTGTTAGGACCTCATTACAAGGTTAAGACATGTGGCTTAGAGAAGAGCAAGACAAGAATCTCCAAAGGGCAAATATGGCAAGAATCAGACCGGAGGTGGAACAAAAGGGAGAGAAAGGGAGAGATGACTTTCATGGGAAAACACTACAACTTGTTTATCTATTCCTAGCATAACGTAGCCTTAGTTCCTTTGTAGTAGCATAGCTACATTATAATCCTTAGCTAGCTGATAATGTTGGTTAGTCTTCTCTTCCATTTGTATTGTTACTATAATATGGAATTGGATTGTATTCAGGTAAAAATGCTTTACAAACAAAGGAAACTTTGCTAGAAATTTTCAAAAATTTAAAGTGTTCATTGTTGTGTGAGGAAACCTTGTCCTAATAGTGCACCTTCAAAAGGACCTGGGCAAGGAAATGGTGTCATTTGAAATTATCATGGAGATTAAGGCTTGGCTTGGCCTGATTTTCTTTCAAGTCCAACTTTTGGTCCTATAAATGACCAACTAGTTGATGTTTCTTAGAAAAGTCGGAGGTGTCTTACCCATGATTAATTTAATTTGAAAAAACAAAAATCTAAGTTTTCTAGAGTGTTGGAAACTCAATTGAACACACTTGATATTGTACACTATTCACTACAATTTTTTGAGATAATATTTAGAATAACTTAAATAAAGAGATTTTTTTATCAAGAACTCAATGATATTGATAGAGTTGATATGAAATTTAGTATACATGGCAAACATACTTCATTGATTTGATAAAGTTCATACGATCGAAAGTGATGTAACAACATGATACAATTATAAAATAGGTAAATTAGAGGATAGTGAACATTAAGACAACATGGTAATTCGGCATTGGACTTGAAAAAAAGTTTTGTTGGAAAGCGATCGTTTGCTCTTTTGGAAAGTAACAAAGAAAAAGAATATGAAACTTTGAGATTCAAAAACTTCATAGTGAAAAGAAAGAAGCGATGAGAGGCCCTGAAAGCATAGTACAGTCCCATATACTCATGAAGTAAAATAAAATTGAAATTGGATTTGGAAAAGAAGGTTTTCTACTCCCTCCACCCTTTTCTTTTAGGCAAGAACTCCAAAGTGATGTTTTTTGGGATTGAAGCGTTTGCACAACTAAGAGAAGCAAGGCTGGGAGAAGAAAACAGTTTGATTCATATGATAAACTAATTAATGATATTATGCTTTTATGCATAATAATTTTTAGTTGGTTATTGTGATCATAATCCTTGACACATTACAAAAATTATAGAAAGGAACAAATATTTTCATTAATATGCATTGGAAAAAATAATAGATAGAATGGCACGATTTCCTACCATCTACAACAAGTATTTCATAGCTATGACATAATTATTTCTTTCACACAACCAACATTTAAAGATTATAGAACCACATTAAAAAATGACTTACACATAGTCATTAAACACAAAAGTTATTACAATAACATGCCAAAAAAAGGGACTTCAAAAGATAAAAGAAGCAAATGAACAACAATTTATTACCTTAACCATCTCGATGCAAATAGTTTCATTAATATGCATTGGAGAAAATAATAGATAGAATGGCACGATTTCCTACCATTTACAACGAGTATTTCATAGCTATGACATAATTATTTCTTTCACATAACCAACATTTAAGATTATGGAACCACATTAAATAATGACTTACACATATAGTCATTACACACATAGAATTTAAGAAATATTACAATAACAAGCACAAAAAAAAAAAAGGACTTTAGAAGAAAAAAGAAGCAAATGAACAACAATTTATCCATCTCGATGTATTTTCCAAACAAACATAGTTCTCAAAAATCATGATTACGAAGCCAATTCAAGTTGACATCTCCTCTTGTAGCTTCCTTTATTTGTTGATTGCTTTGAAACTCTCGAATATACTCCAATGACTTGGCCCTCACCTCATCACAAGTCAGAAGCTTCAATCGCTCGAGATCCAAAATGGATGGAGGTGGTTGACTACGCAATCTCATGCACCCTTCCATGTAGAGCTTTTCCAAATTACACAACTCACCAATATGTTTTGGCAACTTGGTAATACTTAAATAGTCATATATGTCAAGAATTCTTAATTTACAAAGTTCTCTGATTGATTTTGGCAAACCAAGCATATTAGTACAAGACCTAAGCCTTAGCATTTCCAAACTTGTCAACTTTCCAAGCTTTTCGGAAAGTTTAAACAAGTTATAACAATTGATAATGCTAAGTATCTTGAGGCAATGAAGCTCACATAACCTATCAGGCAATTCCTTCAAATCATTGCAATAATCAATGTTTATCTCCATTAGCTTTGGCAATGCATCTAAAATCTTCATGGTATAATCCACAGATGCTTGTCCAATATAACACATATAGAAAGATATCTTCTCCAAACTCGTTAATGGGGCATTGCAAAGGGAAGGAATTAACACCTTCTCTAATATGATTCTCCTTAGATTGATTGCAAGAGCAACATGCTGAAAATTACTTGACTTTGCAAAAGAGGAACCACAATATGAAATAATCAAAGCCTTTAGGTTTTGCATCTTCATTCCAAAGTAAGGTAACGTGCAATTTTGTTTTTGAAAATTCAAAAGTAGCACCTTAACTTTGGATGGTTCAATGTTGTGCCAACTTGTAGAGAAGTCTTCATCTGCAAAAAAATATTCATATGGTCTCATAGGTTACCAAATGACTAGTTTAAAAGTCACAAATTGTGTAAGGATATGTGTGGGGGTGTTTGAGTGAGAAAGAGGAACCCATCAATTGCGATAGACAAGAGTTGCGCATTGATAGGTTGTGGCTTTTGTTTTGGAAGATCATTTTCACTTACGTTCAAAATTAGTCTTTTTCCTTCCTCTATTGGCCCCTTGCTGCTTTCATCAATAGCTAGCTCTCTAAGAAGATCATGTTGTAAGACAAAGTCTTCATTATAGTATTTACCAACATCTTCTTCAGCTTCCCTACAAAATGAACAAAAGGTTATGTGCTTTGAAGAGATTCAAATTCTTTAGTTTTTACAAAGAAATAATAAATTCTATGAATAGGCTTCCAAATGAGGATAACATAGGTAAATGAAATCAACATATGAATGTGTCTAGAATCATCAAGCTCATATCTATATGAGAATCTAGATAAAGATAAAGACCGTAGTGGAAGTCCTCCATTAATTCTAGCAGGTATAACTTTTCTTCTTTCTAGTAATTGGCTTTACATGTGGAGATCCATAGGCCAGAATGAAAAATAGTACGTTTTCAATCCACTGGTCAAGTAAGCTATGATATATTGGCAGCAAAATCTAGAGCTTGCAATGCTATAGGGCAACAATATTTTGGGTATGTCCACTATGGTGAAAGCATATTACAACCAGTGAAAGCATGAAGAGCACAATCTTCAACAAAATTACATGATGCAAGTAAAAAGCTAAAATACCTCATGAGCACAAGACTAGCGAGATTCCGACTGGTGATTTCACGTAGCTTTATAATGGCTTCCAAACCATCGGCATCTAGCTTGTACAATTCTGCCCACATATCAACGAGGGCAGTTACGGGGATTCTTCGGTGTTTGGGAAACAAACCTAGGTCCAGGAAACACTCCTTCCTGACATCATCCAAGACATCAAGGCTCTTTCTGAGACAGTCAAGTACCATCCTATAGGGATCAATAGTAGTAGAATCACCCTTAGACCAATTCTCTACCCAACGCTGCAAGGCCTCCGGAGGTTGCCTTCTAAGTGATCTTCCAATCACATTAAGGGCTAGAGGGTGGCCCCCACATTCCTGCAGTATCTATAGACCAAGCCAACCAAATAAAGTTAGTTGTTTAGCGGTCGCAGGGGTAGTATTGGCTTCAGCTCTAATGACCTAAACAACGTTTGTCTTCTTTTTCTTTCATTTACTTAAGTTTTGGGGGTAAAATAATGTATAAGAAATAAAACAAGCAAGCATAACCGCATGTGCAGGTGTGGAAACAACGAATTACGTAATTATGAAACAAGAATTTCCATCATAGTTTCTCAAGAAGTAAGATTGGAGACAATATTAATTGTATTCCAAACATATTGTATCCTAGGCAGCCAAAGTACCTTCTTCATACGTTCCTTTGGAATTGGAGAACTTCCATCTTTCCACTCTGCCGAGTCACGCAGAAGTGTCTCTGCATCTCCATCGTTTAATGGGGATAAGGGGTATTTTTTAAATCTATTTCCTTCAATCACGTCTCTCGAAGTCACCAGAATCTGGCACTCTGGGATATTGAAATCAAACTTGTCTAACAAGGATTCTTCACCTTGAAAGCTAGGCAATTCTGACCAAACATCGTCCAGGATCAACAATATGGGACCTTCAATTTGTAGAAATAAAGCACCTAGGGGGTTGACCAAATCTTCTTCACCTCGAAATCTTGGCAAAAGATGATCCATACGAGCTAATAGTCTTCTTACAATGACCTCGAGGTTTGGAGTCTGTGAGACCTGGACGAAGAAAATATTCTCCCCATATTTGCCTATCCAAATACAATGTAGTTAAAAAAGCTGTCACCAAAAAGCACATTTAATGTCTGATAACATTTCTACATGGAAGAGATGTGATGGTTGAGCCATAAGAAATTAAATCCCAATCTCATTGAAGAGTAAGAAATAAACAAATTCTGAAACAATGCCATCAATTAAATAAATGTGAAAACTGTTTTTTTCCTTTCTTTCCTTTTGTTACTGTTCTGTGTCAGCAACTCTAGTGTACTGGATATTTCAAAAGCACTAAAATCACTGCAGTGAACAAAAAGAAATGAACCAAAATTAGCGATGGCCTACACAAGATCTTCTATAACCACCTTTCAATTACGCTTGAAAAAGTTTGACCCTCAACGTGAATGCATTCCCATTCGTTTTAGTTCGGGTAAAAAAGACAACATTGTAAGTGATTTGCTTTTATCAACGGCCTAAGGTTTGCTCTTTGAAAGGACCCAATGCTTCTAATATTTCATAAAGGTTTGGCTAATGCCAAGTAAAATTATACATACATATATATAAACAATTGGTGATGAAAATACCTTTAATATCCTGATCCTGACAAAGCTTTTGCACCGGTGTGGTCTTCCAGCATCCTCCGGGACCAGATATTAGAAGCATCGGCACCTTGTCAACGAGCAGCTGCCTCTTCAACTCCTTCGTGTGCCCATCCAACCCAACAAGAAAGCTAGGGGGTGCAGAAACCGTGCAAGAGAGCCCACCTTTCCTCACCCCAAAATTTAGACCCTTATGGATATCATGCACAGTAGCTCGGGTATCCTTTATGTCTGACCGATTCTTCAATCCAGCAGATTTTATTTAACAGTGGGAGAAAAAAATCAATGAGCTCCTGAAGGTCCGCTTCTAACTTGGTGAGTTTGCTTCTGAATATGAATATGTTGTAAAAGTTCTCACTGGTTTCCCAGCACTTCCGAAGGAGCTCCTTGCGTTCATTCTTTTGTTCGTTGAAGCTTTTTATTTCCTTTGCTCTCATATCCAATTCTTCGGTTAACATTTGTATCTGTTCAACCCATTCATTCAAAGTTTCTAGCTTGGACTCGATGCTTTGGAGAAGGGATTGGAAAATAAGACTTTTCTTAACCGCATCCGAAACTAATTCATACAACTCCGTTATTACCAATCCAAATGAAGCCCCCAGAGCAGCCCCTCCAACATCTACCACGCACTAATCCCGTCCAACGACAAAGTTAGGGAGTTTAGGAGGCCTGTGAGAGGACCGACCAATTCGACCTTTGAGGTTCTCTTCCCCGGGGACCGCACTCTTCAATACAGCAACTGTACTCAGCAGTTGGAGAAAAAATTGGACGAACTCCAAAAGCTCCTCATCCAATTTGGAGAGTTTGCTCGCGTATTTGATCTTCTTGTACAGGTTCCACCTACTGATTTCCAAGCACTTCCGAACAAGCTCCTTGCGTTGCTCCTTTTGTTCGTTGAAGCTTATTATTTCCGTTTCTTTCATAACCAAGTTGTCGGTTGGCTCTTTTATCCATTCAAACCATTCAATCAAATGTTCTAGCTTGGATTTGAGGCTTTTGAGAAGGGAATTGAATATACGGGTTTTCTGCACCGCATCCGTAATTACTGCATACAGTTCTTGTAATGCCAGTCCAAATGGTGTTACCAAATCAGCCCCTCCCACCAATGCTGCTGCCATTAGTTTGCGTCGCCAACAAACCCAAAAGCTCCAATGTGGGAGAAGAAAAGAAACCGAAGATTTCGTGCTCAATATCCTCGGTAGCAAAGAAAACGATGACAATACTCAACCAGCCTATATGTTCTAAAATCTCTTATTTTTCTCTCTTTTCCTTTTTAGCGTGGATGAGGGTGCCAAGCTAGAATTCAAACGAAAGTAGAGAATCAGAGGGAAAGAAAAGCTCTTGTGTTCACTATCTCTAGAATCTAAGAAAACAAGGAAACACTGCCAAAATGTAAGCCAACTTGCATATGAGGTCTCACATCTTTTCATTTTTCTTGTGTCGAAAAGAAAGTGCAGTAACAAATATAAGCAAAATCAATCAGAGACAGCAGGTAAAGAAGAAATGGGGAAAAATAAATAAAAACCTTGCTCTGCAATTGAGAACGTCGTAGGCCGCGAAATTCCCTAGTTTGAGCCTCGCCCCTCTTAGGATTCCTCTTGCAGGGAAGCAACGCGGTTAGGGTTTGGGGTTATAATATATATTGTTTGTTGACCGACTTCATCCCAAAGAATCTTAAATTACACAAGTTGTCTTTGGAATCTTCCACGATGACCAACCAGGGCTAAGCATCTGGCGACTTCAAAGCATATTATTTAATGTTTAGAAAGTGCAAACACTATTCGGGATTCGGAAGTAAATTGGTTCTCGCATCAAATGCGCAAAATTTTCATTGCGTTTCCTTTGCTACGTAATTTGTGAGGAGCATAAGAACTCGACGTCAACGGCCATGTTTGGCCCTCTTCGATGTTCCAGCGACTTGAGTAGTGGGTCCAAATTTTTACAACGTCAGTCAATTTGAGTGAAACTTCACGCTTTTTGTTTTGGAGAAATTTTGTTATAAACGAAGATAATGTGGGTTCTGCTCCCTCTCTTTTTTTCTTCTTCTTTTCATTAAAACGCAAATTTGGCTAAAATATTGAAAATCCTTTGCCATCCCAATCACTCAAGATAAAGCGATTCCTTTTTTATTGATAAAAATAATTTTTTTTTTTTATTCTTATAATTTCTCCGTATACCAAACTACGTTAGTGTTTGGGTGGGGAAGGCCAACAATTGTAGCTCCGAGTCATGCGGTTGCTTGGGGACATTTAAACATAATTTTGAGGTAGGGTGTAGACAAGTGAAATTTGTGGTTACTAAGGTAAGACAAAAATAATATGTTGTCCATGTGGGTGGTTGCCTAGATCGAATTGAACGTCGAGGTTAAGCCAATGATGGCTTATCATGGATGGCTGGAGAAGGTTTAGGTTTAGGTTCAGGCTGCATAGGAGATTGTGTCAAATGGGGATCAGTCGTGATATAAGGTGGTAAGGTTGATGGGTTAGGTTCATGAACATGTGATTCAAGTGGGCTGGTGGGTCCCACGTCATGCAATACGACTATATCAACTAGCGGATTGGGAAATGATGACTGCCTAGGAGAATCACTAGTAGGTAGAGTCAAAGAAAAAGGAAACTCATACTTATAAAAAATAACATTACGACTCATAAAGAATTTTTCGGTATTGGGATCATACACTCAGTATCCCTCCTACAATGAAGGATACCCCATAAAGATACAAGAAGTTGCACGAGGAGCAAACTTGTCCTTATGACGTAAAGTAATGGCATAACACCCACGTCCAAAGACCCGAAGGTGATCAAGTGATGGACGATGACCATATAACACCTCAAAAAGAGTGTGTCATCCAATAGGATTAGTAGGCAACTTATTAAGTAGGTATGTAGCTGTGAAAATACATTCTCTCCAAAAATGAAAAGGAATTTGATCCTGAAACATCAAGGCTCGAGCAATATTCAAACGATGTCAATGCTTGCGTTCCACAACCCCATTATGTTGAGGTGTACACATATGAACTCTCATGGAGTATACCACGTGAAGCAAGAAAAGAAATGCATTTAGTGGAGAAGAATTCCCCACCATTGTCAAACCTACTTAACTGACTTCCCAAACTAAGTACTAACCATGAGAATGAAAAATTGCGTGGAAATGAAAACTTGACTCTTAAAACACAAAAAAAAAAGTCCATGTTGCTCGTGAATAACCATAAACTATTGAAAAAAAATAATGCGATCCATCATGATTTGGGGTACGATATGGACCTCACACATTCATGTGAATTAAATAAAAAATGGAAGATGAAAAAGAACGTTTATGCAAAAAAAGGAAATACATTTGTTTTGCCAAGGGACAAATGGGACATGAAAAGCTTAAAGGTGAATTAACACATTTGCCATTATCAAAAAAATATTTCTGTGAAGCATGTCCAAACCAATGATGCCACAAATCATACATGTTATACATAGTAAAACTATAAAAGTTTCATATGTTAACATTACACAAAATATTCCTAATTGGGGACAAAACACGTTGAAGACTCGATGGAAGGGCTCGAGATGTTGGATGAAGAAAGTACAAACCCCGATTCTCTCCATCCAATCTGATCACTACCCTAGTCATGTAGTCTTAGAACAAACAGAATTCATGAAAGAACATCACCACACAATTATTATCATGGCATAGTTTAGAAATTGATATAAGGTTATAATGAAAATTTGGCACATTAAGAACATTCTTAAGGTTTAAGTTTAAGGTCAACTTTGTGAGTCCAATATGTGAAATCAAGGTTTGGCTATTATCAGGCAGGCGAACAGATAAACCAAGTGAATCACGTGGAAAGTGAGCATGCAAATAACGTAGATCGCAAACAACATGGCTACTTGCCCCTGAATTTATTATTCATTCACGAAAAAAATGGTAAGTGCTAGGGTCTAGATCTCAAACTTGTGAAATTTGCAACAAAATCGCCTAAATTCATTCCATTGAAGTGAGACATCAATTCCTGGAATTGCTCAAACTAGGTTGCCAAAGGTGTTGTCATTGCAGGATTGGAATTTATTGGCCCCATAACATAATCCATACTAGCAGTGGGCTAAAAAACTTGATTCAGTGAGCTTGGAAAGACTAGTTGTTGCCCGAAAGGGTTGAACCCAAGTGCTTGAATAAACAGGTTATACTCGTAAGTTGCATGAGAGCCATGAGGCCCGTGAGCTGTTTGAGATGTTCCAAAATAGTCAACAAGCACAAAATGCTCATATTGGCCATGGACAAAAATAAATTGATTCTGATTTGTGTTTGGAAGAAACTACATCTACATAGTTAAGGAATTGTATGACTTAAAACGCAACTGATTTGTAGTAAAGGATGAGCCATTCTTTTGATTTTTATTCTTCGAAGTCCATCCAGAAGTGTATCCAACCAACTGATAACACTCCTCCTTCAAATGTCCTGATTTATTACAGTAAGTGCAAATGGGTCTTTGCCCATTCCTCCTGCTTGCTCTAGTGAACTAATTTCTGCCAAGATTGATAGTAGAAGGAGTAGAAGAGTGCCATTGGTAAATTGGATGAGGAGGCCCCCTCATGGATAGAGTCATGTTGTCCAAGATTTAAGCCCCCGAACCAAACTGCAGTTTTATCTTGTTTTGTGAATCCAAATGCAGCATCAATGGTGGGCAACTTCTCCCTTACCAGAATATTAGTTTTCAAGTTTTGGAAAGCCTCTAATAACCCATTTAGATACTTCATTAATCTCCTCTTTTAGTCCTCTTTGCAATCCTTTGATTAACTTCGGATCGGCATCTTCCACAAGTGCAACGAATGAGGGGTTCTTGAGTGTCTAATTCCCCCCACATATCTGTTAGGCGAGTGTAGTAATCTGCAAAGCTAAGATGAGTTTGATCCAAGGCATAAATCTCTTTCCTAAGATTGTAGGAATGAGTATCCGACAATTTTCTATACCTCAATTGAAACCCATCCTAAATTGCTGCCACATTCCCAATTTGGGAAATATGCCAAACTAGAGACTCATGAACAAATTTCTTAAGCCATGTAATTATTGCAGAGTGGCATTCATCCCATAGCTTAGATCGTGGGTCTTGATTTGGTAGACATGGGAGTGTCCATTAATAAAACCAAGTTTCTTTTTGGTTTTGAGACCATTTTGAAACTGTTGACTTCACAAGTCATACTTAGATTCATTCTTGAGCAAGGTGGTGACAAAGGACTGTGTTTGAAGGTGGAGAGGACCTTTGGTAGTTACTCGAGCTCTGTTTCTTTAGGTGATATTGTCGCTCTTTGTTTCAAAAAATGAACTCGAAAGAGAAGGGGACCTTTGGATACATGTTCTTCTACGTGTCCACCTATGGGTTCTCTCTCTTGATCGACCATGTGAGGGGGAGACAAAAGCATCGGAGGACATATTGGTAACTTTGCTTGTCAACTACCCGATTTTGTTAAAAAAGAACCATTTGTTTTCAAAATAAAAACAAAGGCTAACTACCTGGTATTGCAAAACAACTACCGATATTCTTGCCAACTACCCTGTATTCATATAGAGCACTCCAAACTCTCAAATTGTTCTTCTCCAAAGACAACCATCCAAAGATAATAAGAACTCCATAAAAGTAGCTAGAAGTCTTGCAATGAAAAGAAAAATCCGAAAAAAGAGGAAAGAGTTTGTTACTCACCGTTCAAATAACCCAAGGAGTAGGGAAAGAATGTAAGATTCACAATAACTTAAGAAGTAGAGGAGATAATTTAGTATCTCCAACCTAGCTCGTGATACCATCTAAGAAAACGTGCAGGAGCATAAAAGAAAGAAAAATCAATAAGAAAGTTGTATGCAACCTCTCTTCATGCTATGGAGAAACCCAATATTGAAAGCTATTGAACCCTTTTAGGTTACTTGCATTACCGTTGTATTGCAAAAAGAATACACATGTGTAGTGGGCCAACCTATAAAACCTATACAACATTGGCATATAATCTAATATTATTGGAGAGTATCTTAAGTACTAAGAAACCAATAGATGATATTGTTTATGATAAACATATATATGCACATTACTCGAATTGTATGATAATAAAGGGTGATGAATTTAAAATTTGAAAAGCAATTTGGATCAACTACTCCCAGAAGATATTGGGAAACTTGTATTCCAGTTTAAGTGGCATCGAAACGGAATACCAAAATGAGAAGAGGCTAAGACAAGAAGAAAAAGACAAACACCACGCGATTGGCATCGTTTTTGAGGCTCTATGCAGCAATATCTGATAATTAATTAGTGAACTTTCAAATTTGGACATACTGGTCGAGTCAGGATCGGTATCTGAGTGATAATCAACCAGCTGCAACGGTTGCAGCAGCTGATCAGAATCAAGCCGTTAAGGCCATCTTCTTCTTGTTTCTCGCAATGGTGGAATCAAAAGACAGCGTCAAAAGCGACGCTGAACCTGATTTTGCATTCAGCTTAACAAGTCGGCCTTACGCCATTTTCGTCTACTAATTAATACATTCCAGAACCCGTAACCAGGCACAATCATGACTCTACAACTTAAATTTCCCGACGTCATTGCAGCTAACAGTGGCTTGTCTTATGCCACAAAAAATCCGACTCCACCCATGAGAGCAAAACACCCAAACGAGCTTACACTGAGTGGCTACAAGGCCCATACAACAAAACCTAGCGTTATACAAAACTGACGCATGACAGGTGGACAGAATGCGAACGTGACCGGATATGGTCCAAAAACTTCAAGCAAAACGATTTAAAATGCTATATGAGCGAGAGAGGGTAAGAATAAACTAAAGAAGTTACGAAGTCCAAGAAGCTTTGAACTCACGTGGCGTGCACTCAATGTTTTCTGCAGCGATGCAGGTGGTCCCACACTAGTGGCTACGATTGGGAGATCTCGCGCTAAGGGCTGCAAATGGGTGACGATATGATTGTTATATTTCGTTTGTTTATTAAATATTAATTTGTCTCCACATTATCTTTATAACAGCATAGAGTTTGATAGAGTTTGCTCATATAAGTTTACAACATTGCCATAGAGAGAAAAAGATAGTCTTCTTTAATCTTTAATTTTTTTAAATTACCGATTTACTCACTAATCGGTAATATAATTTACATATTGCAAAAAACACTAAAGATCAAGTCTCGAGGCCAACATATTTCAATTTAATATGGCCAATTAGCTGTCGATGCTTTTATGACTGATATAAGCTTATGAGCTTATAAAATAATTTAACAATCTTTTGTCTATGCCATTGAACGTGGCACAACATGCTCTAGGGTCCACATCGAAAAAACGAAAGAAAGGAGACAAAGGCTCAGGACCTTACATACCTAGCGATGCTTTCCTAGCCTTTACTCTAAACCCTTGTTACTGTACAGCAAGCATCGGGTTGCATTTGGTAAATAGTGCGTGGCGTTTGGTGGCATGCCATATATGTCTTGGGATACGCGTCGTCCCACTATTGGCGGAGGTTATTCAATTACTTTCTTACAAATAAAATATGAACCCGTAATAAAGATTCCACGTAATTGTCGCAAATTGGGCACCCAATTAAGTCTCGAAAAAAAAGAAAAGCGCCTCATCCACGCTGCATCATTAATGAAGGGGGGTATTATTGCAGTTGGGCGACCTCCCCATGCCCTAATGACACGGCTCCGCCATTATTGTCTTATTCTCGCGTGCGTCTCAATTGCTTTGTTAATTATTGCAATTGAGCGACTTCCGCTGCACCGCCGCTACGATCTTTGAAGACAAGAAGGAATTACTTGTTCGGTTTTTGGTCTTCTACATTTAGGATTCGCCTTGATCTTGCAAAGAATCCTCTTCTCTTCACCCTTTACTTTCTCCAAGAACCCTTTTTCAGCGTTCTCTCCCTCCCCATCAACAAACGGCAGATTCAATCTGTGAGGAAATCCTTATGAGTTCGGGCTCGTCGGCTGCCCTAGAGGCCGGAGAGGTCTCGGGGGTCAAACGTGAGCCTGAAAACCTCTCGGACACTGTTCAGCGCTCTTTCACTCGCCACCAAGAAATGGCAGATGGACTTCTCTTCTTCCCTGCTGAGGGAAATCTGGACTCGCTGGATTGCAACGCGATCAGACTGCCCTGGGGTGTCAAACGTGAGCTTCAAAAGCTCAGGGATGCGGTTTCAACAATCAAAGCTGTGTTTCTGCTTGCGGAGGAGCTAGAGGCTGTGGGTCCTGCGGTTATAGATTGGTCTCGAAAGCTAAACGATATCATTTATGAGGCCGATCACTTGGTGGATGATGTTTCCTATGAGGATAAGAAGTCAAAAAAGGTATGCATATTATTTCCCAAATTAAGCGGACTTGTCCGTGGCCTTGTAATGGGTCATAAGATTAAGATGCTTAGGGAGAGATTAAATCCCATTACAGCCTATAGGAAGTTCGCATTAGTCACGCACCTTGAGAAAAGAGTCGGGGATACGGGGAGGGCTAGTACTCATTCTATTGTACGCGTGGAAGAAGTTTTTGGTCGAGAGAATGATAAGAAGGCAGTTATAAAACTTTTGATGAGCTCTGACGTTGAAATGAATGTTTCAGTCCTTCCGATTGTTGGTATTGGTGGCATAGGGAAGACTGTCTTAGCTCAACTGGTATTCAATGATAAGATGATACGTTCCCATTTTGAACTAGCACTATGGGTGTGTGTCTCTGTTCGCTTCGATGTCAAAAGAATTGTTGAAAAAATCTTAGAATCTGCAACAGGGTGTAAAAGAAAAGATGTTGGAATCAATGTACTAGCAAAGAAACTTCGAGATGTAATTAGGGGGAGAAGATATATACTTGTATTGGATGATATGTGGGACGAGGATGGACAAAAATGGATGGACTTGAAAGTGCTGTTGATGACTGGTGCTAGAGGCAGTAGAATACTTGTAACTACACGTAGTTTAAAGGTTGCTCAGATTGTTAGTACGCTTCCACCATATTCCTTAGGGGGTTTGGACGGATACGCATCATGGTGTTTATTTAAGCAAGCTGCTTTTAGAAATGGGCAAGGGCTAGAGAACTCCCAAATGTGGGATATTGGGAGGGAGGTCCTTAAAAAGTGTGTTGGTGTCCCTCTTGCTGTTCGGGTGTTGGGAAGGATGTTATATTCCAAGAATTCTGAAAGGGAGTGGTTGTCTTTTAAAGACACAAAACTTTCAAGATTACCTCAATGTGGAACTGATATTTTACCCATCTTGTACTTGAGTTATAAACAACTACCATTGCAATTGAAGCATTGTTTTGCTTATTGTAGTTTATTCCCAGTGGATTATGAGATTGATAAATCAACATTGATTAATCAATGGATAGCACAGGGATTTATTAAGTCATGCGAAGAAAATCAATGTTTGGAAGATGTTGGTAATGAATATTTCACAGAATTACTTTGGAGATCATTCTTTCTAGAAGTTGATAAAGATAAGTTTGGTAATGTAAGAAGATGCAAGATACATAGGCTTATGCATGATCTTGCAACATCGGTAGCAAGCTCATTGGTTACCACACTAGATCATGAGGAAAGAAAAATTGATGAAAAAACTCGTCATGTAGCAGTTGACGATAACATAGATTTCTCTTGTATAGTGTCAACTTCATTATATGGAGCGAGTAGAATACGGACTTTCCTTTGTCCTAATGTCTTCTCCTTTGAGGGTGGGTTTGATTGTGAAGCAATTTTTTCAAGTTGCAAGCTCTTACGCACATTGGATTTGCATGGAAGAAACCTTAATTCTGTCCCCAACTCTATTGGTAAGTTGAAACATCTGAGGTATTTGGATCTTTCTAGAAACAACCACATCAAGAAACTCCCTGATTCTATAACTACATTGCAAAATTTACAAACACTAAGGCTATTCTATTGCTACTCACTTGAAGAATTGCCGAGAGATATCAAAAATTTAATCAACCTCAAGCATCTTGAGATTGATTACTGTTGGGCTTTAACTTATATGCCCCGTGGATTGGGGCAACTGACCAATCTTCAGACATTGTCCAGATTTGTTGTTGATTCTGGTTCTATCTTCAGTCATAGTTGTGGGTTAAATGAATTGCAGGGACTAAATAACTTGAGAGGAGAGCTGTTGATTTGGGGTTTGAGTCATAGAAAAAATATTACCTCTGAATATGGGACTTCGAATTTAAAGGAGAAAAGATACCTTTGTGCTTTGGATTTAAATTGGCAAACTGGAGAAGATGTTGAGGATTTTGATGACGATGAGATTGGAATGTCATTAGAAGCCCTTCAACCGCACCAAAATCTGGAAATGCTTTGCTTATCATACTATCAGGGTTCAGGGCTTCCGCATTGGCTTTTATCACTCACAAAGCTTGTTAGATTGGAATTAAATAACTGCGAGAAATGCAAATGTTTGCCGCTATTGAGTCAGTTGCCTTCTCTCAAGCATCTTCGACTTAACAATCTGGATGCTATGCAATACATATCAGGTTATGTTGATAGAAATGAGTTCTCTTCTTCTTCAATGGCGCCAGCAAGTTTTTTCCCATCCTTGAAGCGACTCTACCTTTTTAATTGCCCTGATCTTAAGGGGTGGTGGATGCCGGATTCTTCTGTGGAGGTGGATAATGGTAGTGATAAATCCCCTGAAATAACAATGTCAGAATCCCCGACCAGGCATCATTCACTCCCTTCATTTCCTTGTCTTTCAGAATTGTTAATCCAGGATTGCCCTATGTTGACTTCCATGCCTATTTTTCCTAATCTTGAAAAAGAGTTGTTCCTGTCTAATGCAAGCTTGAAGCCGTTGCAGACAACGGTTGCTGCTTCTTCTTGCTTATATTTGGAGCATCTAATACTTTCTTCAATTATGGAACTAAAAAATTTGCCGGAGTGGTTGCAGAAGCTCTGTTCTCTTTGTTCTTTGACCATAGAGGATTGCCATAAGTTAAAGTTTCTCTCACCCGGGTTGAAATATCTAACCAGACTTAAGGAATTAAAAATTCGTGGTTGCCCTGAGCTTCAGCTATACAAAGATGAGGATGAGCTTCCGCAATCACTTGAAGTTCTTGAACTTGTTGGATGCTTTGGTTTGACAGCATTGCCGGAAGGAATTGGAAAGCTAGGGTATTTGCGGAGGCTGAGAATTGAGGAGAGTCCCATTTTGTCGCGCAGATGCGAGAAAGAGACGGGTGAGGATTGGCCGAAGATTGCTCACATACCAGAAATATATTTGGATCCGTCCCAACAAAGAGAGGACTCAAACACCCATTCGTTTTATACTGATTCTGGTAAGTTACCATTTTTATTTTAATCTTTCGTAGAAATTGAAGGAGCACCAACCTTGCTCGCCTCGATTTTCTCAATTTCTCTCTCCATATTTCTTGGTTGTTAAATTTAAATCTCCTACTGATTCTAGTACATTACTCACTATTTTTGTCATAATCCTCTGTCGAATTTGTAGCACCTACCTCACTCACCTTGATTTTCTCATTTGTCTCCCTTAGTATTCCTTGGTTGTTAAATTTACATCTTCTACTAATTATGTTACATAGCTCACCATTTTATCTTAATCCTTGGTAGAAACTCAAGTACTCACCTTATTCTCCTTAATTGTCATTTGTCCCTCTTGAGTGTTTCTTGGTTGTTAAATCTCAGATGCAGAAGCAGTAGAATCAGTTGAAAGAGAGAGAAAGGGCATTATTCGAAGGTTATTTAAAAGTGCAGGGAGAAGTAGCCAAACTTTGTTCCGATGATCTCACTCTGCAACAAGAAAACTCTTTTTGGGTTTTGGTAGCGCCACCTCACAGCAGACTTTGCTTTGCATAGCCACCGTCATCGAGATCTTTGCCCGGATCTTGTTTGCATTTCTTGGAGTTTGAGTTTTTGATTTCCCTGTACTCTCATATGAATTAAATCAATTTGGTGGTTTAGTTAATTGTTTGTTTATATTATTAGCTTTTTGAAGCATTGAAACTAAGAATGAGGCTCGTTACTCTTTTTTTGATTGATTTGGTAGCATGGAGAGATTGACTTCTAATCAAATTCAAAGTTGTTGGGATTAGTAAGATGTATGTAACCTACAATTCGCCGTCAAGTATATTTGTCTCTGCATGATTACTTTTTAAAATTTTCAAATTTTGAGAATATTGAATTGTCGGTTTACCAAAGTTGCACAAAATTTTAAGTTGACTTTCAGTTTCCAGTGATTTACAGTTATTCTCTTGATTGACAATTTGTAACGTGGTGGATTTGGATGGCTGAGAGGATTGTGTTAATTCCAAATGGGATCTCGATTTTAGAGGACTTTTGACAAATTCTCAAGCTGCCAAGTTACAAGTAGAGTTGGAGCATAAGGCCGATTGATGTCAGCTACTATTAGAGCCCGTCGATTGGTGAATGGAGGGAAAAGTCACACGGGTGGAGTTGGACATGTCGTCAATCAACGATGCCTTGGCTGCTTTGCCATCCAAGGTCGATAATCTGTTGACCCAAGTGGCGGCATCCTTTTCAGGTCACAATGACTCAAACAATGGGTTGAACCATAGCCAAAATAGTGTCTTTGGCAACCACAACATCTCTACATATTAGATTTCGTCTGATCATGCGATCCTCATCAAGCGAAACCTAACCCAAGGGGTCATTTGGGTTTGGAGGTTTCAGACTGGGTTCGCATGGAACGGGTGGATTGGATATTGGGTTGGGTCCGCAAGCAGTAGGTGGATCAGATCTCAGTTTGGGTTCACACGGAGCTGGTGGATCAGATCTCAGGTTGGGCTTGTTGGAAGTAGGCGAATCAAAAATTGGGTTGGGTAATTTAGGTTGAGTCGTCTAATTGATTTTTCATAGTACAATAGCGATGACAACCTGGTCACTTGGATTATACAAGCCATAGAATTGTTTGAATTTCATGGCCTCACAAATCAAAAGAAGGTCTAGATCTCTACTTGGAACATGAAAGGATCCATAATCAAGTCGCTCTATAGATTCAAGGAAGATTTGCAATGCCTTGGCCTTTGCTTTACATGGGATAGCTTGAAAAATGGTCTCTACAAAAAGTATGCTCCTAATCACTCCCATACAACTTATGGACAGCTTACTAGATCGCAGTAAGTTAGTTCCATTAAACAATATTATAAGGAATACAAGGATATGTTGGTTTCTGTAGGTCCCTTGATTGCTTCCCAAGTAGTCAATGGGTTCGATTAATTTTCAAAATTTAGCTATAGTTTGGTCATAATAGGAAGAAGAAGAGGAGGGAAAACATCCCCTGCTAGAAATGGCAAGTTTCCTCCACAGGATACCTCACTTGTACCTGCCAAGTATTCACTAGTGACCAAAAACAATATTGTAGTGCATACTTCTCTGCCTATTAGGAGATTCATGACATATGAGATTAATGAGAGCATATTAAAGGGTTTGTGTTTTCATTATAATGATTAATACAGTCCAAGACACTAATGTGAAAGGCTATTTTTAGTAAAGGCTGTATGGGATGATGAGTGGGGTCATGCAAAGGTGGTTCAACCAAAAGAAGAATTTGGTGAAGAAATTGAGTATGGAGAGGAAGAATATGCTTTGGGAATTTTAGCCTTAGCCATTTTGGGTATTAAAGTGGGTAAATTGAAAACAATGAGGATTGATGGTAGTGTAATAGCTTACAAAGCAATAGTTAGGGTGTTAATAGACTCTAAGAGCAATCACAACTTCATTAATCAAGAGTTGGTATGGAGAATTGGGCTTAAAGGAGATAACCCATATCACTTCCTTAAAAGCTTCAAACCCCAAAGAAATGGAAATATAAAAACAAAAAATGCATAATTTCTTGAAAAATCTTGAGAGATAAAACAAAGTCAATTATAAAGATGACTAAAGCAATTAAATTTATAATGCTCTTATACTAGATGATACCCCTCCTTGCAATTTCCATAGGCCTTGGATATGTGAAAACTCTAGCTCCCCCATCTTGAAAAAGCCTAGTCAACATAAAAACTACATCCTTAAATTTGGAGTGGCATTGCAAGTGAAGCAATAAGTTAACACTAAAGCTTGAATAAATAGAAAAGGTTCTTTTAAATAAATAAATTATCTTGATGTATGGTTGTATCCAAAGTGATATTTGTGACTGATGATATGGTGATAACCCATTTTAAAACAAAAGATAAAATAACAAATGTTAAGATTAGTCATTAACCTCTTTTTATCAAAAGAAAGAAATTAATGCATTTCTTATTGGTTGCAGAGAGAAGTCCAAGATTTTGATAAACATGCTAATAAATGTATATCATGTTTTTCATTAAACAAGCAAACCATTTAGGGAAAAAAAGTTATGCAGAACTTTTACCAGGGGAAAAAAGGAAGCAAAAAGCTTTTTGGTATTGAATGACCAAAACATAATTCTAATACCCAACACACAATATGTCTAATAATCGTATTTACCATAAAAAAGACAACAAACTCCAACTGAGATTTTAGATTTCAAATTGGTCAAGCATCATACGGAAAAAGTAAGAGGTTAGAATTTAGTTAGTTTAGAATCCACAAGGTTTTGGGGCCAAAAAAAAAAGTGGTTGCATGTCAAAATCAAGAACTAGAACAATAATTAAAATTTTTTAACTTCCTTCTATGTGCATTTCTGCCAAATAAGGGCGATGTAGAAGTTATACTAAAACAATACAAAAATGGCTAATAACCAAGTAAAGCTAATATTATATTGGCCATGTGTTCATTCTAAAGTATCAAACAAGCTAATGATTTGATGGTATTATGTAAACTTTGAAGATAAAAATAATCAAAGGAAGTAAGATGACATTAACACTTCCTTGAGAATTAGGACAGAAGAAGACAAACATGGAGATTATCATTTCAAGATAATTTCCTTTTCTGATTAAACATGCTTGGGCATTTTAGTGAAATCCAAGCCATAATGACAAAACAAACAGAGGGAAAAGACCTTTCATCATAAAAAATAATTGCTCCATAATCATGACGATGATGGATTACACGTCCCACAACTTGATTTATAGCTCGTATTGCTTATTGATTATACCGATCTTCGCCAATTAGAACCTACAAATTAGGTCCAATAAAATCAGCAAGAAAGTCGTCAAAAAGACCATGGAAATGCATCTAGTACCTTAGAATCTCAATCAATAATGAGACTACCTCACACAATTTGCTTTGGGGTTGCCATTCTTGATCCAAGAACTCATGTTTTAGATAAACCTGGTTTGTTATTCATATCAGGTGAACAAACTAATATATGGAAATACATATAAAATTCAATTCAAGAACTGTTTAGAGATAAGATAAGTTGAGACATATCTATGCAATGTGCCAGACATATTCAACCTTCGAGCAGAAGGACACACTTCACATCCCTTGGGGGAACATCATCACATGTCATAATTATAGTGGATATTGGAACTGACTTTCAATGCCAAGAAACAAGGATATTGGTTAAATGACATGAAGTAATACAAGAAAGTAAGAACTAGTATTATACTAACAAGAATAAGAACATTGGGAATTTAATCCCCAAGGATCCACACACTCAATCTTGATGCATGGATTTATAATTTGACATTTAACTACGCGAGGCTTGTCCTTCTTAAAAGTATTCCTTTCATCTAGTTCTCGTTTAAACTTTATGATGTAGAGGGATTGGAGATTGTAGAGGTTGCCTCCATTGTCTCCACCCATGGTAATTTTTTCTTTACTTTTCTTTACTTTTCTTGTATTAGGACTTGGAGGAGGTCACTTTTCCTTACCCGTCTTGTGAAGGGGTGGATCGCAAATGTCAACACTATTAAATCCACCATTTTTATAAAAGATGGGTCATGAATTCTCAATAAGATTTTCTTTTTCTTTTTCATTTTTCCTCTTTCACTATTTTTTGTTAACTTCCTACTTTATAGACTTTTGCGTAGATACCATCAGCTTTTCATCAAAACTTTGAATGCAAAATGAGCAATTGATTTGAAAATCAAACAAAATGATGCAATTAATTAACAAAATGAGAAGCTTATGCATAAAATTGAAATCATGCAAAACCCAAGAGTCAAAGTAAACATTTCACCAAAACTAATAAACTAAAGTATTGTCTTATTGATTAGAAAAAGATAGAACCTGTCAAAATTATTAAAATATATCTTTGAATCAACTCACATAAATGTGTAGACAAGTATGTTGTGATATTATCTAGTATAGGCTTTTGTTGAAAATTAAAAAAATAAAAATAAAAGGTTCATTTCCTGCTAGTCAAATTAACATTGCTATAAGAAACTTCATGCATAACAACCCCTTTTCAGAACAATTAAAAAACCTCAGTTAACTCAACCTGAAATATATGGGTGAAACCAACCACATCGCAGAAGATATCTCTGAATTTCAAACTTTAGTAGTTCTACTAGTGTACTGTCACAAACAAATGATGGCTTCTGGTACAGAAACTATTGGAGCTTAGCATCGTATATATCTTTATGTCCACAAATTGTGATTGAACTGCTAGCAACAGCCTGTCTAGTAATTCAACTAGTCACATATCAATTCCAGGTGCAGCATTAAGACGCAGATTCCTTTCAGCATTAGTAGGATTCCTACTATAACTTCAATAAGTAGAGCTTGAAAGAACTATGGATTTACCAGATATGCAAGATTACTAAGGACAAAGTAAGGCTCAAGATAACAAAAAAATCGAAGAGATAATCAAACCTTAGCAGTCCTCGTTGCAAATGGCGTACCAGTGATGACTACAGCACTTCCGGCATGATCAGCAAAATCTAATCCTTCACTCACCTGAAAAAGAAAAAAAGGACTGAAAATTCCACAGAAAGCCCTTTGGCCCCTTATTAAGGCTCCTGCGCTTCGCGGCCCTCGTAAAAAGGCTTCCAGTGTGGTAGAGAGTTCCAGAAACACCCCTTACCTCCATTTCTCTGCGGCCGTTTGATCGCTCCCAAGGTACGGCCTCGCAGCCCGGTGGTTCGTGCGTTGGGTTTGGGATTGAGTTTAGATTTTGTTGTGTTTTTAGCTGTTGGTTGTGTTTGCTTGTGTGTATCCGGAGGAAGAAATGGCTTAGATCTGCGGATATGTGTCTGTGGATTTGGTCATGTGCGGTGGCTGTTGCATTGGTTGTGAGAGTCTAGGTTTCTCTGTGGAGTCTCGAGATTGGTTGTTTCTTTTTGTCAGTTCTATGTTTTTGTTGTTTTTGGTAGGTGTTGCTAAGAGTCTAGGTTGTTAATGGATTGGTCAGGGTGCTGTCTTAATGAGCGATTAGATTCGCTTTGATCGCGTTATTGTTTGCATATGTTTAGTGCGGTCTCGATTTGATGTGATGTTGTTGGATTTTCCTGGTTGAGTTTGGGGTGTAATGGCTCTTTCTCGCTGCGCCTAACTCTCAGTAGCTACCTGTTTGTCGATGATCTTAAGTTCTGATTTCTCTCTGTTCTTGTGCTGAAATGTTGGTTCTTAGGCGGTTGATTTTTGGTGTTTTTCTGTGCGTTTATCGGTCAGCAGTGTCACTGTCTGCGATGTGGTCGATTGTTTTTAGCTCGTTTAAGTTTAGTCGGCTTTTCGTTGTTAGACGTGGTTGAAAAATTGTTTTTGGGAATTAATGTGGTCTAATATGTTCTTTTTCGCACTGCAGTTGTCTGGTACTTGCAAAATACCCTTTCTCTACAAACAGCTTTCACTTTCCCCTTTTACTTCTCTAAGAACCCTCTTCCAGCGCTCTTTCACTCACCTTCAAGAAATGGTGTTAGGAGGGGTGGTAGGAGGGGCGGTAGGAGCGGTGGCAGGAGAACTTCTCTTGTCGGTTGCTCACGGAACGCTTAAGGGTTTGGCCTCAAAGGCTGCCAAAAATCTTGTAATGCCCAAAGTTGAAAAGGAGCTTCAAAACCTCGGGAATACGGTTTCAACACTCGAAGCTGTGTTTAAGGATGCGGAGGAGCAACAAGCTTGGAGTCATGCTGTTAGAGAGTGGCTCCAAGAGTTGAGCAATATCGTTCTTGATGCAGATGACTTGCTGGATGTCATTTGCACTGATGCTTTACAACGAGAAATAGCAACCCAAAATAAGAATGCAAAAAAGGTACGCATCTTTTTTTCCAAAGCAAAAAAGTATGCATATGGTTATAAAATGGGTCACAAGATTAAGGCGATTAGAAAAAGTTTAGAGGTCATTGCAAAGAATAGGGAATTCCACTTACATGATAACCTTGTGAATACAGAAGTTAGGGAGAGCCATTCTTATCTCCTTGAGAACGAAGTTGTTGGTCGAGAAGATGATAAGAAGGCAATTATAGAAATTCTGAAGAGCTGCAACGTTGAAGAGAAGGTTTCAATTCTTCCAATTGTTGGTGTCCCTGGCTTAGGAAAGACGACATTAGCTAAATATGTTTACAATGATGAGGAAATCAAAGAACACTTTAGTCTAAGATGGTGGTTTTCTGTCTCTGTCAACTTGAATGTCAAAATCATTCTTCAACGAATACTAAGTGATAAAGCTAGGCAAACTGATACATTGGACGACTTAGTAGGTGGCCTTGGAAATGTGATCCAGGGAAAGAAATGTTTAATTGTGTTGGATGATGCGAGGGATGAGGACGAATATAAATGGAGTCAATTAAAAGAAGTTTTGATGTTTGCTGCAAAAGGTAGCAAAATATTAGTAACTACATGTAGTTGCAAGGTTGCAAGAATTACCCACCCCATCAAAACTTATAATTTATTGGGTTTAGACCCGTCGTCTTCATGGAAACTGGTAATCAGTAGTGCTTCTGAGCATGGGATAACTCAGCCGGTTCAAGCTAATATGGCCGGTTCACCGTCCGGTATGCTGGTTCTCCGACCAATCGAGGTGTCATTGAAATCATCGGCACATGGCCGATGTCCAACGCTACAGACAGCAGCACTTCGATGCTCACTGGCGGCCAGATTTGGATTAAACCAGATCTAGTCGAAATCAGGTAGCCCGATTTGGCCGGTTCTGTTGGAAAATAGGGTTTTGTTGTGACTAAAAATATTTTCTTGAAAATATCAATTCTCCAAATATGTTTTTCTAAATGTGCAAAAAGCAAAACTATAGGAAGTAAAAGGTGTACAAATTATAATATCAATTAATGATATTATAAAGTAACCGGGTTCCTACATTTTCTCATAAAATATACTTTTATGAGCTTGTTATATATTTGATTATCTTAATAATTGTCTACTTAGATATTTCCTCAAGAAATATGAAGTATACTTTAATATATTGTTCTTAGGAATATGATACTTGGATTGGTGAAATTGCAGGAACAATATGTAAGCTTAAAATTCAACACATGCAATACATTATAAATGTATTGATGTTGGACCGTTTTGATATTGGACCGGGTATACATGCTGAATATATAAGTTTACTAGACTGGACTGTGGCTGTTGGACTGTGAGAACATAGGTGCGGCCCAAGTTCACGTCAGCCCGCAAGAGACCGTTCCAGTACGGTGTCGCATTGGTCATCATCAGACCTTTCCAGTACGGTGTCGTCTCGATCAAACCAGAACCTTCCTTGATACGCTTGCTGGCAACGACGTCGTCTCACTTAAGGGCAGATAAGAGACGCTTATCTCTCGAGGGGTCAAGCCCTAGCTGTGTTATTTTCACCTCGACGCTGCCTTCGTCTCTCTCAAGCGCTGAAGCTTCAACGGGATGAATCTGGAAGAGATAGGTTGTCAGAACGGTCGGATTTTAAATCAAAAGGGTGAAATGAAGCTGATTTGATGGCTAGTTTACTATTCCCAACAGATAGAAGGCTATGGTTCAGGTTTGACTCAAACTGAAAACCCTAGATTTGCTTCTATTTAAGGGAGATATGTTCGTGAAGGAGATGACTGACGAAAACATCTATTTGAAGTATTATTCTCTGTGAAGATAATCTGTTCAGCTTACTTACCATCTGATTCGAGAGTATACATCATTCTGTGGTTTACGAGCTCTCGGTGATATTCGATTATTTGATTCAATCTTTGATAATATCATCAATTATAGCTTGTATAACATTATTTATGTGCTGATTTCACTTATAAACATTCTCTGCACATAAATCTTGAGGAAAATCCGAAACCCTAATTTCATCAATTTGGGGATTTCGTATTAAGAGCCTTGTATCTTGATATATTTGTTTGAGTAGCTCCTTTGATCAGCAATATCCCATACACTCACATATTATTTGGGGATTTGCTATTGTACATGATCTTTTGATCATTATTTGTACGCGGATGTGTTAATTCCTTGGAGAAGGAATTAGTTGGATTAGGGAGAACGTGTTCTCCTAATTAGATTGAGTAAAGAGGACTTCAATCAGTTTGATTTAAGGAGAAGAGGGTGGACGTAGGACTCTAAGAGAGAGTGCCGAACCACCGTGGTAAATTTGGTGTTTATTTTCTTGTTCCTTTTCTTGATTACACATTCCTGTTTGATTGCATATTATTATACAAATTGTTAGACATTAAAATTAGAAAAAAGGGCATTCGGTACAATAACAATTCAACCCCCCCTTCTTGTTAGGCCATAAAACCCAACAGGTTCGGCATTTGGCCAGCCAGTTCTCCGACTGATAAAGACGTCGTTGAGATCATCTACTTCGGTGACTTGTTCAAAGGCGAACGGTGGCGGCTGGCAGCATGACCTAGTTCAGGTCGAGTCGGGTCATGTGCAACCTAGTCAAAAAACCACCATTTCTGGTGGTTCTTGGCATCGGTGGAAAGGTCACGCCGTGCTAGTTCCAAATTGGGCCTTATCCGGTGAAAAGGGTCACTGGTTTAGCTCAGATTTGAGTTTGAAATTTTAGTCTATAACAAAATACGAAACCCATTTGTAGATCAGTACCAAAACGCGATTTTTGTTTGATTTAGCTCGCTAGATCAATACTATTAAAGCTCTGATACCAATTGTTAGAAAATTTGGTCTCAAACGAGACTCTTTTATAGGATCTGAGCATTGATCATGGAGAGATAAATGAATTTCTATATGCAATATAAAATAGATTTGAAAAACGTATCATATTTTTGTTTCTGGAGCTGCAAATTACAACTAAGTCTTCCCCTCTATTCTCTCCGATACTGGCTTGATGAGATAGCCCAAAAGTTGCTGTGTGAAAACTAAGGAGAATGCAACAACAATGACTGCATAAAAGTCCCTTTTCTACCCGTGTGAATAAGCAGTCATTTAGTGTGTGTGAAGCATGGGTTATTTGTGAGTTAGTGTGCTTAGTGTTTTACGGGAGAGAGAGGCATGATGGTTGACGTGGCGAAACCACCTAAGAGGTGATTTCCCATTACTAAATGCAATCAAATAAATTATATTGTTGTCTCCAAAATTTCTCCCTAAAATAACATTAAATATATAATCGTAGACGTTTTCAGAATAAGTCTATTGATATTCCAATGTTGTTAGCTAAAATCAGGAGAGTAGTCCGTGGAAGAGCTTCCTTATTTAGAAACTTTAAACTCTCCCAAGCAAATGTTTTGTTGAGCCATAGTTGGAGAATTCCAAATTCTATCTTTTCCTAGGTGAATTGTAATGCTGGGGTATGCCCCTAAGCTCATGTATTATTTTTATTCTTCGATGAATAAACTCACATATTCATCAAAAAAAAAAATTATTAAATATATTAAATATATATATATATAAACAGAGAGCTAGAGGGGGGACTTAGCCAATCAATAAATTGTCCATACAAACAGCTTCACTCATCAAAGTCTATAATATGGACAAAGGCTCACACCAGCCAGTACCATATATGCAAAATGAGAATATATATATATAACATGTGTACAATTAAACGGACCAATAAAATCACATTGCATTGCCATGGTAGGGAATGATTGTTTATGCATCATTGATGTAAGCCCATATTACATGGACTCATAAAATGAGCCAACATTCTTCACTTCTAGTGGCAATTGGGAATTCTTTAGGAAGATTTTTACATTCAAATATACAAACCAAGAAGCTTAAACACTCTATTGCCCTACGTATATGCGTGGAGATGGATATGGATGCAACCTTACTAAAAAAATTCTTGATTGAGATAGAAAATGGAGAACAAGTGGAAGAAAGTTTCTGGCAAGAAATAATATATGAGTTAAAAATGAGGCGTTGCACATATTGTAATTTAATGGGACATGGAATAAATAGTTGTCAGAGAAGAGCTATAGCACAAAAGAATTCAAAAAATGACAACATTATGAATACAAGAAAAGCATAATGGCCCACTAGTTGGAAGTTCAAACAAGAAAGAAAGAAAAAGTGCAATAATGGAAAGGAAGCTACTTTTGAAGAATCGGTGCAAGAAGTGACCAAAATCAGCATTAACCTCCCAACCTCCCAATGGACAAGGTTAATGCAGCCTCAATTAGTAGGACGAAAATGAATAAGGTGGCAACACTACAAAAGAAAGTGGTTCAACAGAAGATGATCATGAAATATGTCTAGAAAGGTCTTGATATAATAAATGACAATGCCCAAGCCATCAAGGAAGGAAAGGAAGTGAGTAATATATTTCAAAACATGACAATACCTAATGGGAAGGTCCACGGTACAATGGTTTCATATAAGCCTAGCAAAGATACTAACTTATTTATCATGTTGGAGAATCTAGAAAATGATGTTCATAACCTTGGTGAAAGGGATGGAATAAAATATCAAGGAGATAAAGGTATGACAATTATTGGAGGACAACAAAATGTGAACTCTCATTGTTTAATGGGTACATATGAAACTTTGGAGAGAGAAATGAAAGAGATTAGCTGAACTACTACTGACTTGGTAGAAGCTCATAAGCCTCAAGAATACACAATAGAACTTCCAGAAGAGGAGGATAATAATGGAAATAATGTGCAGAAGCTATACACATGCATAGAAATACCATCTGACAATCACCAAGAAATGAATGGAGTGAAGAAACAAACTACTATTTTATCTATGGAAAATGTTGTGGAGATTATGGATGCCTAGGCAACACCTACTCCTAAAGGGCAGGAACAACCTCAAGCTATTTTAAATATAAATCACACAACATCGTAAGAAGCTTTCATTAGATCCATTTTTTCGTACTCCACCAGAATGTCCATAACGTAAGATAGTGCAACTAGAAAAGACAAATGAAAATCTAGAGGTTTTGCATATTCAACTTAGTGATGGAGTGGTAACGACTACAAAAACAGTGGGACATGTGCTAGCTTCTCCTAAATATATTCCTCCTCATTAGTTCTTAGATGAAGACACTAATAAGGAACATTAGAAGGAATGGATCCCTGTAGAAGATGGACTACCTAAAAATGGTAGTCAAAGAGCATAGGATAAAGTTTTTAGCTTTATTGGAACTGAAAAAGAAATGTACTCATTTGCCGAATGTGGCCAAAAGACTTCATTTCCTTAATTTCAAACATTTTGTTCCGAAGAATACACATATATGGGTTCTTTGGAAGGGTCAAATTACAATAGAAGTTATTGTTGTTCACCCTTAACACATAACATTGGCTTTGCAAACACATGACCATTTGTTTTTGTTAACTATTATTTATGCTAGTTATGATTGTAATGCACGAATGACATTGTGGAACTCATTAGTGAAGTTGGATATTGGAGACAAATCGTGGATAGTGGGAGGTGACTTTAATATAATTATGGATCAAGTGGAAAAACAAAGGGGTAGACCTTACATAAGAAAGGCAATGGAGGATTTTTAGGATTTCATTTCTGAAGCTGATTTAGTGGATTCTAGGTATGAAGGGGATCCTTTTACATGGTGCAATAATGAGATAAATCATAGGAGAACGTGGATACAATTGGATAGGGTGCTCAATAACTTGGAAGCTCTAATTTACTTCCCATAGATCCAGGTTATTCATCTTCCAAGAAATCGATCAAATCATAGTCCATTGTTGTTAACACTATATAAGGACAAAAGGTTTTATGGTAGCTTCAAATTTCAAAGATAATGGATTGAAGATCAATTTTTTACAAAGATTATGGAAACGGAGGTGTACGTTTCAGTCAAACTCTCCATGGCATAGGTTATATGGACATCTTAAACATGTGAGGAGAAAATTCATTGAATGGAGTAGAAGAATGCAACAGCAATGGAAGCAACAAATAAGAGATTTGGAGGATAACATGAGCAGACTTGATAAAAAAATCCAAGTGGGATGGTTAAAGGATAAACACAAGGAATATAAAAGGGCTCAAGAGCAGTTAAATGAACTATTCACACAACATGAAGGTATTTTACGGGCTAAAGCAAGAGTCAAGTAGCTGAAATAAGGGGACCGTAACGTGTCATATTTCATGCTTGTATGTCCAGTAAGTTGTTTCTCAAAAAAGGATTAAGCAATAAAACAAATACTAGGAAATAGGTAGTCTACCCCAACACAATTTCCATGCAACAAAACAAATTCATCAAAGAAGAAACCGATGAAGTCTCCTGCAATGGCCTCCCACCAACCTTCCCACTCACACGCAACCAAGTCTGTAGTTTCAAAAGCTCATACACATAGAGGGGAGGAGGATTTGAACCTTTATTGGGTGAACTTGCCGGTCAAGGGTTTGCCCCAATTACTACTAGACCAAGAGAAATTTCTTAAGTAGAAGATTGTATCCTAAGTTTCAAACCATATCAGTATTTTGTATTTTCTTCCTTGTGAAATTAATGATACTAATGAAGTAGAAAAAGAAAAAAGAAGAAAGAAAGTAGTGGAAACAGTCTTTTTGGAACAATCATATTCTTTCTAATCTGTTTAAGAACAACAAAAGGTTCTCTCTATGACACTCTTGTAGGTTTCACAGCCATATTTTCTCAACCACTTCTTGTTACGACAGGACCCCAGCCACTTCACTAGAGATTTTAAGTTCTCTGCAGCTCAGCTGGTAAGACTCACAAGCTAGAGAATGACTCCGCCAACAAGTCGCTTACAGCCCAAGCCTTTTGCTGATGCTCTGACCAGCGTCCTATTGGTTCTGTTCTAACTTACCGACAAGTAGAAAGTAAGTTTTTTAATGTAAAGTCAGAATTCATATGACTCGTAATATAGATATCTTAGATGTGACGCAAAGATGTGACATTTATAGTGGTTTGTAGGCTATTATATAGGCCATTGTTGTATTTAAGGAACCTAGAATCTAGGACTATGCGTGCCAATATGAGGAGTTGGACCTCAAATTTGTATTGGGGCAATTTAATCCACCCATCTCAACAATTATGGTTGTAGAGTGTCTTATGCTACGAGAGCATTTTCAAGAAAACCAACATACGAGTGGTCTTACTTTAGCTAATGGTAGTTGTGAGGAGGGTGTTCAAATATTTTACATTAATTATAATCTATGAAATCTTTTATATATGAAGAGTTCATCATTTACAAACAAATTGATTTAAAAAGAAAATAAACTTTTAATAAATTAAGTAATATAATTTTTTTAAAATGATAAACAACTTTTTTTTATAACCCAGAACTTTCACCATGATTCACTCGGTGGTAATTATGAGGGTCTTCAAATATTTTACCTAACTCAAAGTCTATGAAGTCTTCTATATATGAAAAGTTTGTCATTTACATGCAATTCAATTTTAAGAAGAAAATAAACTTTTTAATATATTAAATAATATAAGATCTTTCTAAAGATGGTAAAAAAAATTTGATAACCCAAAACTTTAACTATGCTTCGCTTGGTGGGTAAACTTGGGAGTATAGTTTGTCCTAAAGTACGTACTAACTCAATTAAATGTTTAGTCCAAGAGATTCAAACTTTGGATGCTTACTTTACAAAATTTCCGAATGTTTCTCACCTTCTTAATTGCATTCATGTGGACAGATAGTCAACTCTTTGCATTCACTTTGGCCATACCTCTTCTTCCTCTAGCAAAGAAAAATTCATAAAGAGAGAACAATAGTAATAATTCATAATGGATGTATACTTCTCTGCTCTTTCTGGTCACTTGTTGAAGCATTTGGAGACATAGATACAGCCGAGTTGCACGTAGATAGATGGTCCAAACTCCCTAACCTGGTCCCCCATGCATTAAATGATTTTCAGAAGCCTACCAACAACTGATCCTCATCGGCTAGAAGACATTAAGACAGTGTGGGCACCTTCCCAAAGCAGCTAAATCATCAACACTTCCTCACTTGCGTCCTTATGCAACAAAATAGGTATGCACATAGTGAGTACAACAAATGCAACGAAACTCTTTGTTGTACCTTGAATCAGCTTAGTTTCTTTGGTTCTTCCCTTCATTGAAAGCAATGTTCTTGAAGTTGCATCCAATTATAATATTTACCAAGCTAAAGCTCACACATGAAAAAAAATTGATCTATGATGGTTGTCAAAAATAATGATTATCTCACATCATCAATATTTTGATTTAGCACTTATTTTATAAATTTAAATATTTAATTTTCTTAATGAAAAAATTAAAAGAGAAAGTTAAACTATTTATGACATTATATTAAAGTTTACATTTAAGTATAACACTTCATTACAAACTGTGTTTTCATAGTTTAATACATCACTTTATTATTCATAATGTGAGTTTTCTTAATTTGTTCATGTTTGAAGTGAAATGACATGATAAAAATAATAATTTCATACTTTTGATATCTTAATATGATATTATTCTCATACATTCATGTGCCCCTTCTCTTAATAACCAACTTTAAAGAAGAAAATGATAATTCACTGGATCTCTCAAACTACAAGAACCCACAAATAAAAAATGAAGAATTGGTTAACTTCCTCTGCCCTAAAAAAGTGCCCTATATTCTCCTATTAGACCTTCTGATCCACCAACTATATTGGTAGATTAGGCTGGAAGTTCTGGAGTTAGGCACCCCAACCGCCCAAAGCAAGCACTAATTATGCAGAAAAATTCTGAAACTTGCACATTCACACAGCCATAATAGCCATAAGAACAATTCAAACGAATTTTTTATTTCCAAAGAGATCAGTGATTTGCCCAGTCTCCAAAGTCTACTGGATCAAATAACAATGGTAGACACTACAATCAATTGCAGGAACCTTTAACCTTTTAACCAGGAACATTGTCCCACTAGCCTGCCCCAAAAACCGAGGGCACTGACCTACAAAACATAGCTTCCATGACCAGTTGACTGTTCATTTAGGGTGACTGGTGTAATTTCAGTTTTTGAACTGAGCCACGTGCATTAAATGTTTAAAGCATACGCAATCTGATTCATTATGCCAACTCAATGAACAGTCAACTTCCCCA
Organism: Casuarina glauca; assembly: GCA_028551395.1. NCBI lineage: Eukaryota > Viridiplantae > Streptophyta > Magnoliopsida > Fagales > Casuarinaceae > Casuarina > Casuarina glauca. Next base: position 2,310,337 of record CM052349.1, on the reverse strand, counting down.
TAATCGCTTATCTTTTTCTCCATGTCCAACCATAAAAGGTGCATAGGATGAAAGTGATGTGTGAGTATTAATCAACCATAAATGCTGCATAATTCCAGGATTATCTTCTCATTATATCCGTTTCAGAAATGGAAAACAACATTTACTGCCATCCCAGTTGTCCTTTGGACGTTATAATGACGTTCCTGATATAAATACGCCAGTGCATGCATTTACAGTCTTTTGTCTCCAAACATTCGCTTCAAGTTCTTGCCGTTCTTTCTCCATGGAGTGCAGCAGTTGGGGAAATTCAGGCAGCAGAAGCTTCAAGTCAGGCCTGAACCATGAAAGGAATTGCTACGAAAGGATTGTGTCATTGGATGTAATGGTGGGTCGATCCAAGAAGTCGAGGTGGAGATTGTTATGGAGGAAATTAATGCGCAAGAAGAAGATCTTCGACTGTACTTCGAACATAGATCATGTCCCTTCATACAATCCTCGTACATACTTGCAGAATTTCGATCAAGGGTCGATGTGGGCTGATCCCGACTACCACTCTCGGTCGTTCTCCGCTCGGTTTGCCGTTCCGTCCAGTAAATTGGCGGGTTGATCGGAGATATGAGAAAGAAGATGGCGGTTTGAGTATCTTTCTTTCTTATTATTTATGTTCGATTTTGTCCACCGAACTCCTTCAAGTTTTAGAATCTGTACTCTCAGTGTTCTTTTGTGGTAAAGAAGCTTAGACGTTGAATCATTCATCATTTTATGTAGTTATAAGTTTTATGAGTACCATTATAAGCGAAATCTTGTACTTGAATCATTGGCTATATTAAAATCTTATTCACTTAAACTATGGACTCTAATACCACTTGTAAGAAATAAAAAATTTATTTTTATAAGAAAGATTTTATATCACATTATAAGTAAATGTGAGACCTTTAATATGTGTCAAGCATACTGTTTCAATACAGCGCTCCAAAGGGAGCATGAATGGGAGAAAACACAAAGATGTCTCCAGGAATTCATCATCATGTGCTGTTTTGAATTTGAGTTGCACTGTGAACTTATTCTCTCACAAGCTTTTCTGTACTTTCCTGGATAAATAAGCAAGCATACTGGCCCGCACCCTGAAAAGTCTGGACTACTCAACTACCATACTATGGCATTTTATAATCCTGTAACCCACAAATGCACGAACATGATTGGAATGCATCATCGTAGCAGCATAAAAACCATGGTTTTCCCAAGTGGAATCCAGTCTCTGTAGAAAGGAGAAGAAAAGTAAAGAACTTTTCCTTTTCTCATCCATTATTGTACTTTTTAAATAGTTCTATCCTGCAAAGAATGTGGGGTTTGATGAACAACGTTTATTCCCCTAATGTCTCCCATCATATACAGTGATCCCAATAAGATTTTGAACATAAGCTCCAAGCGAATATCAAGAATAAGATCTATTGAGATAAATCTAAATAAATGAAGAAATTTTTAACTTTTAAATTAACTTTTGGATTAGATTTTTAAGTTTTTTAAGATGATATTAAAGCATAAGTTAATTTTGTTCTATTTTATGCAATCTTAAGCTTACTAACTCTTTATATGATATAGAATATGAGAGGTTATGTACGAGTCCTAAAAAATAATATTCCTAAGATGAAATTTTAATAAATTTTTTTTAAAAAAATCTCTGACGTAAGAGTTAGCATGAAGGTAGACTTTTGTAGCTTTTGACACCTTGGAACCTCTATATGAAAATTTTCTTCTACCTAATTCTTTACATTATCAGTGTAATAAGCTGACTTGAGAAGAACCACCTTCAAAGTCTTCTATTTTCAACTGCTAAACTTGTTTAACACTTAAAGTGCATTCCTCCAATCTAAAAGTTTGCTTTTTATCATCGTAATTATTGTAATGGGACCTAAATCCAAAGGACAAAAACAAAAAGCAAAAAAATAAACCTCTACTGGCTCCGGTTTGCCGTTTCTTGTTCCTTTTAACGGGTTGCTGCAATTGCAGGAGGAGGAAAAGAAATGGAAATTGCAGAAAAAGAAGATAACATCACAATATACAGCGTCTAAGCTTCTTTTTTTTTTTTTTTTTTTTGATGACCCAGAACCCCCACCACTTGCATGGTGGCTCAAACTGGAGGGCCCAACACTCACCCCAAAGCATTTTGCCCATTTCATGTCAAGAATGCAGCCAGCAGGTTTTGAGAGAATAAGTTCACAGTGCAACTCAAATTCAAAACAGCACATGATGATGAATTCCTGGAGACATCTTTGTGTTTTCTCCCATTCATGCTCCCTTTGGAGCGCTGTATTGAAACAGTATGCTTGACACATATTAAAGGTCTCACATTTACTTATAATGTGATATAAAATCTTTCTTATAAAAATAAATTTTTTATTTCTTACAAGTGGTATTAGAGTCCATAGTTTAAGTGAATAAGATTTTAATATAGCCAATGATTCAAGTACAAGATTTCGCTTATAATGGTACTCATAAAACTTATAACTACATAAAATGATGATTACAAGGATGGTGTTGAAACTTTTTACATTATTTACGATTTGTTGTAAAATCTTTTATATATGAAAAAATCATGTATTTTTTTAAAAAAATAATTTTAAGGAAAAAATAAACTTTATAATAAAATAGAAACTTAAAATTTGCACAAAGACAATATTTGGTACCACTCATAATTCAAGCTCAGTTTAAACAGTACAAACCAATATAATTATTATAAAATAACATTGTAAATTTTACAAATAATATTACCTGAAGACTATACACTTAAAGTATAATCTTAGCTATTTTAATCATGAGCTTTGATATTATCTTAATTTTTTTTTCATATTATCAGTTGACTAGAAAAGAATAATTTACTCATACATGAGTGTTTTCACAAAAAGGTTATAATAAGTAATATGTGATGCTCCATTGAATAAGCTATTCCACTCTCCTAATTTAGAGTCTTCTTTGCTTCCTTATACTATCTTTCGCGCTGGCTACCCGGATCCCAACAAAGGAGTAGGACCTGTCCTAGGACTCACCTTCTATGGACATGCTTTTACCAGGGCCCAAGCTTTCAGATCCCGATCCAATCGGCCAGTACTTCAGACAAAAACTGATCTGACCTTCTGATGTAAGCCTCTTCCAGGCTCCCCACCCCATTTTCCTTTTTCAAAAGCTTCTGTGTACACCATTTTATACTGCCTACTCTGTGGGGTACGTGGTCTCCATTATGTATTCGTACCTATCTTCTTCGTGAGGACCCAGCTTCCTGAAAATGGTCTCCATTTCAAAAAGTCTTTTTGCAAAATTTCAAAATAAGTTTGCAAGGAAGACGTAGTTTGTAAATACATATAAAATTTTACAAAAAATTACAAATAATATAAGATAGTGGAGCTACTGGAGAAGTGCTTAGAAGGAACTATTGAGGCATCTTTAACATCTAGCTTCCTCCTCTCATGCCTCAGATGAAGGCATTTACGAGAAGTTGCTGGAAAAACATTGATGTGTTGGGTGGGAACTAAACAAGTGATGCTAAATTATTGTATATTAACCATGTCCAAGAGGGGCACGTGGATGATCAATATCCTTTATCAAATTATATGCCCACCAGTGAATAAGTTACGTACTTAACAATGTGAAAGAACGGTGATTCAGACCGGCAGTCGGAATAGTAATTCCGACTAAAACATAAATCGAAAAGAAACAAAAAAAAAAAAAAGGAAATTAATTTTTTTAAATTTATTATTTTCTCCACTCTACAATTTGTCTCCTTTACACGGTATATAAGCCTATGGTTCATCATTACAATCTACACTACAATATATAGTACCCTATCACAAACCTATATTGTGGTAAAATGTCACTCCTCGAGACTCCTATGCGGACATTGCGTCTGTGCATGGGGAATGAAAAGTTGTCACTCTTGTAAGTTGCTTGACGGTGGGCCCTTAGACTTTTTGACTCCTCCACTATGATGAAAATAAACACATCACAATTTGATGGTGCAAGAATGATTGTAAGTTATATTCTTTTCGCAGCAAACCATGATAGCTTTTTTCTGTGTAGGATGCTATAAATTATTTATTTGAAAAATTATGAGAAGAAAACTCAATGGTAATTGATGACTTGTTGGTGAACTCATTTCCTCACCACCCTTCAACAACCGCGTGAGATGAAGTTATAAACTTCATAAGAGATGTCTTGAAAGACATTTTACACCTAAATTACTGAGTTATGACAGGATCTTAACATAGTAATCAAAATTCATTTGGACATTTTAACAAGCAGATGTAAATTGGGAAGCAATCAAACTGAGAAGCCATTTTAGTTATATCTCACCTTTTGGGATTTCTATGATCTCAATCGCAAACTGAAAGCATTTGAGTTACAACCTTCATATGTGCTAGAAAGAGACGAAGAAATAGAATTGAAACAAAGTTACTAAGAAGAGACATGGGGTGAATGGACAAAGCTACATCAAAGAGAGCCCACAAATGACAACCACTGCATAAACACTGCAGTCTATGAAAATCCCACGGATAATCTGGTAGGCCACCAGGCCTCTCTCCAGAATCTTCTCTGCTGCTTCCCAGTTATGCCCATCTTCATGAGGAACCGCTCTTACTTCCTCTTCCTCGTTAGGATCTGCTTGCTTCTCAAGGAATACTCGTGCAAGCACAATTGTTACATCAGTCAGCAAGAGTATGTAAAGAGGCCTTGAAGCAATAACACTCTCAGATTTCACTATGTTCCTCCCAAATAATGGATGATCAACACAGGATAGAACTACCAAGATCGCTATTATGAGAGCACAAATGACTCGAGTACTCTGAGAAGCTATAATACAGGAATTTAAGCGTCTGGAAGTGAAAATTCTCCGCCGATGCATAGGGGTTTTTGGGAATGGTTCTCCATCACTCGAGGTCCTTTGAACTATTGACGTCCCTGGGCTTGCTTGTGTTTTGGTCCTATCATCCACAGGACTCTGAATACTTTCTATGCGATTGCCATGTTTGTTCGATTGAGGCTCCCCTTGGCTTCCAATTTCAAAACTATTTCCCCTGGAAACTTCCTCATCACCCTCATGTTTCAACGGAGTAGAATCAGAGGCATCATCCTTACCCTCAGGACTAGCTGCAAAATCAGTGAAATCGATGAGGCAATTTTGTTCTTACTAAATGTTCTCGAAAGAACATAACCCTTAGGTCACCAAGGTTACACAAACAAGAAACTATTTCATTGAAAAATGGATGAATTCTGCCTTGGCCTAGTCAAAAACCTATCAAACCCTTAGTTTGCAGACTACTTAGGAGATATCTCGATTTCGGCCGACATCTGGACCTGAAAAATGTAGGAACTGCAGGAACTGAGGACTATCTAAACACAAGCTGCATATGCTTGTGTCCGATCTCTTTCATCCAGAAATCAATCGGAGACACATACGAAAGCCATTTCGGAGGATTCCTGATTACTATTTGACCTTTTCTTTCTCTATCAATAAACAAATCACACAAAATTTCTTGCCACAAAATAATGACCTATTAAACTAGAGGATGTCAATAAAACTACGGCATGGGAACGTATAATCACTGGACGAATCGCATCGCTGTAAAGAAGACTACAACAAGGCTAATGTAGACGAATGTAAACAGGAAAACTGGAAGCGTGTGAAAAATTGATATTCCTTCGTTCAGTATGTACCGTCGATATGATCGAGGGGAGACGATGACGATGATGACGGGGTTGATGCAGGGAGATTGGTGATTCGGCCGGTGATGAAAGCCATGCGATCCGATTCTCTCTCTAGGATTCTTCTTCTCCTTTCGTCTCCGATGTTATTCGACGCCATCTCTCTCTCTCTCTCTATCTCAGTTTCGCTTGGATCGTTTGGAAGTGAGTCACGAATTTTTGATGGAAAAGACGTGATCTCATGTTTGACGGAACGTTGGGGGGATCTGGAAGCAAAAAGAATATGATGCAATTTGACGGCGTCGTTTTAGGAGGCGAAGGACATTAAAAGAGTTTGCGTGTCAGAAGTGGGATTTGAACCCACGCTCTCTCACGAGAACCAGAACTTGAGTCTGGCGCCTTAGACCACTCGGCCATCCTGACCACTTTGATGCTTAGAACCCAATATATAGAATCTAACTTTTCTCAACTTACGACAACTAGCCAAGCATTTGTCTACTAGCTTCTTAACCAACTCAATAAATTGCTAACTTGGCATGTAAAAATGAGTTAAAAGATTGTAGAAAAGGGTATAAATTTATTTAAGAAAGGGGTAAAATCATATAAGTGCCTAATAGCTTAATTGGAGCTATAGGAAAATTTCACCTAATTGATAAATAGGGGCTTGAAGTGCCTTGAACCTCCACCATTTAGGTGGAGATCCCTTGATAACTTTAACTAAGCTACTAAGTGTAATTGAAAAGGTAATTAAAAATTAAATGTCAAAAGTTTGAATCTCTTTATTGTATTTTGACCTAGTGTATACTTTGGAATAATTTGGTAAGGGTTATGAGTTATAAAATAAAAGTTGGGTAAAATTAATTTGTGTGATTCCAAAATTAAATGTGGAAATTTTAGGGGCTTGGGAAATGGGAAGTCATGACCCCACTAAGCCCTCTAAAAGTCTATCAATTCATATTTGATCATATGACTAGACCTATAAAACTCTAATAGAATATTTAATTAGTCATAAGTGTGAGTCTAGATTCAAAATAATCCTAGTTAAAAATCTAAGCGATAAATTGACACCTAAATTGAAGTTCAAGATTGTATGTCTACTCTTCCATTTAAATCAATTGATTTTAACTCTTTCAACTTTGTAACTCATTTGAACAACATAAGGAAGATACCATCCTCATCCCCTAGCTGTTTAGGTAAGGCCTTGAATAGAGGTCAAACTCTTTCCTTGAATTAACATACTCATATATGGAAATAGACTGATAGAAATTGTGCTCCATGAATTGAATACCAAATGTCCAAAGAGATTTGGATCCAAGACAACTTCATAAATGGAAGTTATTTTGATTGAGTAAAGAAACCTTAGAATCTAAATGCAAAAGAATATTATATTTCCATATCCCTTTATAACTATGACGTTATTAGAGTGTCAGGTACTAGTTAAAATGTATTTAATGCTTGTTTAACTCTCCATAAGTTAATATTCTTTACTTGGAAGGTTACTGCATTTCCTAGATTTTATTGCCTTTCTTGCCTGCTTATTTATACGTTGATCCTCCTCCTATCTTTTCCATTCAAACCCATTGTGATAATCCAGAGCCACAAGGAAAATGCCTAAGAAACTTCAGAAATCTCTCCAGGATTATCTCACCAAGATCAAAAAACCTACCCCACCGACCCTTTTCCGTTCTCATTCGTTATCATACTCGAAAGACTGGATCCTCTCTGGGTGCAGGCAGCCGAAGACTCATTCTTTCTCCGCCGGCCATGGCAAAGACGAGGCCTGGAAAACCAACGTAGGTGACAGCAAGGGAGGTGAGGCGACGTTGTCCGACGTCGACCGGTTCCTGTTCGAGAATTTCAAGTCGCTGTATGTGAAGGATGACGAAGTTGATTTCAATGAGCAAAAGGGCAAAGAAAGTAGTGGTGAAGTTCCGTTTGGATCGCCTCGGTTCATGCAGACGCCGCGGAATCTCTGCCGGTCGCAGCGGTTCTTCGTCACGGCCGCCCCGTCGAGCTCGCTTATCGAGGAGGCCCGGACGAGCGTGATGACCATGTCTGAGGACGCCGGCTCAAGCTCAAGCTCAACCAGAACCACAGCCTCAACCATGACAACAACGGACGAGCAAGCAAGGGACGTCGCGCTCCCCGATCACTGCGTCGCCGTTCTCTCGTACTCCTCGATCCCGTACAAGGAATTCCGGCGCTCCATGCAGGAGATGGTCGAAGCCCGAAGGCGAACCCACGGAGAGGTGGACTGGAACTTCATGGAGGAGCTTTTGTTCTGCTACCTAAGCCTGAACGAGAAGAAGTCGCACAGGTACATCCTGAGCGCGTTCGCCGACTTGATCGTCCTTCTGCGTCGTAGTCCGGAGGGGGTTCCGGCGAGATCACGGAGTGTTCAGCCGGTTCGAATTGCTGAGAGAGAGAGGTGGATGAAAAGGCGAGAAACGTAACGTGGGAATTCAGGCATAGATTTCCTAGAAGAACATGAAAAGTGACGTGTTTAGGTCTATTTTCCTTAGCCCTCACATGCAATGTGCATTAATTATGTTTACTAAGCTCGTTTCAAGAAATTAACAATACTTTTGTTTATGATTCTGGTTTTGTCTTCTTGGGCTGTTTGGTGGGATTTGCTTGAATTTCATGGGGGCTTGTCTGTTGCGTGTTACCCGGAATTTTCTTTTCCGTGTTTTCTACAGGAAATATAATGCATTGAACTGAACCAAGAACATTACAGCCTTTGCAACGACCACCGATTTGGGGCGGTTTGGTGATATTTTTATAATCACTTGGTGGTATTGAGTTGCTAAGGCTCTTTGGATCACATGAATCTAAGAACATACTGTGAATTTTATGGATTTAGGATAAACTACTGATTTGAGGGGTTAGGTGAACTTCTTATAAAAAAAAACTAGTGGTATTGTGGCATTCTGACACTGTTGTTAGTTGTTAGGTGAATCTTTCTTTCTTTCTTTTTTTATTTTTTATTTTCTTTAACGCAGACACCCAAACTCATATAACCGACATAAAACTTGAGACCAAGAAATTTAGAAAACGTGTGAATCTAAGAAATATACAAACAAGAAGCAACGAGAGAATACTAGGAATTTTTTATGATTTAAGATAGACTGTAGTTTACCCACAAAGATCAAAAGATGAAAAAGTCAATAAAAGGATGTAGTCCTTTAAAACATTTAGCGAAGACCAGATTGTCTAGCTGCTACAACAGTGTCCCGATCCCCCATCATGTTACTAACCGATAAAGTATACATAAAATGATCACCTCTATCGGACTTTTTCTCTCATTCAAATGATGTTTATGCAAAGAATTGGTCGCAAATGTAGGCTTCAAGATGAAAATAAGGAATTTTTCTCCCCATCCACGAGGTATTCTACTCTTCTTAAAAGCCTCCCACAAAAATGTGAAATATATATCTGGTAGGGAAACGAAAACAAATGATGAATATCCCTTCGGAGTTCACTAAAGAAAAAGGCAGGAATGCTGAAGAAATTCCGATGGATTGATTGGTAATAGAAGTACAAAGTCAAGATCCAATTCTTTTACAACAAAATAAATTCAAGGTTGGACTAGATATCTTTTTTCCGTTTGGAAAGAAAAAGTATCAAACACCTCATAACTTATGCACAAGAGTGACAACAGCCAGGGTAAATTCCCAAATCCCAAATCCTGCCTTCAGACATCATCAGAATAACAGCAAGTTAATTGATACCTTTTGTGCAAAGCATGGCAGCCCAATCGTAGTTGCACCATGAAGTACTTCAGAAACTTGGAGGCAATAGTTGAGGCTGTCTTTACATTAACCTTCCCACGATGCAAAGGTTATTTGCTATTAACCCTAACTCCCAGCTTTAGCCAGTTGAAATTCAGCTGGAAGTCTTTTTCCAAAATCCAGTGAATCGTCAGTGTGGCCTCGCACCAAAATACAAGAAATAATAACTTCACGTTTGAGTAAGTAGTTTCTTCCCCCTCATGGAAAAAAAGCAAGTATATCTGGATGATAACTCCAGGTTAGAGTGATAAAAACACTGAAAAATCAAACTACACTGAAATTATTGACTGCACATCTTAATTGAGGTACGGTGTTCCCTAAAGTACTTACACAATTCAGCTGCATCATATGGATCTGTTGGCTTTCCCAGCCAAAACTAAAACGGAATTGTTAATGCTCCTCCAAGTTTCTAAGCTGCAGGAAATAAATTGAGAAAAATAAACAAGTTTCACCCTTCAAGCGACACCTAAGGATTCAAGTTTAACCTTTTAATCTGTAGTACTCCTTTCCCCAGAAAAACATTCTAATATCCTCTAAGATTGTGGAGCACAACAGTTAAAATGAGGATGAAACAAAATATAAAACTCACTTGAGCTCAAGATTTGGAATGTCAAAATGCGCCATCATTTGTTTCAAGATACTGCTCATACAGAGGATGATACTTAGCCGGGATATAATCCTTGAACCTGTTCACAGTGGCAGTAGAGAGTGAGATACTTACACGTAGAATGAGAAAATTATTTAATATGAGAAAATGCCTAGGAAGATAAAACCAGGGCATTTCAAAATACTGAAATTAGAAGGGAACAAACAAGGAGGGCAGCATCTGTTGCAATTTCAGGCTCAAAAATCTAGAAATCAGACCACGTTAGCAACATTTTGAAGTCACAGCACACAAGTAAGGATTAAACGATCTATCCGTTCTTACGTATACACATGAATCGGCAGTCCTATCACAATTAATATTTGAGGCATCCAATATAAGCCAGCAATAATAGCAAACGAAAGCATTTGTAGGAAATTTCCGACCTTATCAAGGTTCCTACTGTACTATGGACAAGAATATGTCCAATTGTTCCTTACAGTATTGCTGTTAAATAGTAACAGTTACCTTCTAAGAAGAGGAGCCCTCTCTGGTCCAGAGAATAGTCTTGCGATGGATTGTAACACTTGACTTATCTTCATTGTTTTAGACTTAAGTGCCTTCATAAACTCAACAAAATTTTTGTATTCTTCCGCACTAAGCTTCTCTTTAACCTGTCGGCATAAGATTGAGAAGATATCCTCAACCAATTTTGTCATTATATTTAAGAAAGAAACAATACACAAACTTAGTAAGTCAAAGAATTTTGTCTTTCTTTTGTTTCAGAGAAAATCACAAACAAAAAACTAGTGTCGCTAATCTCCAGCAAAGCCACCTCTTTCGAAGGAGAAAAGAATTTTCAGGAACCAAATTATCAATCAGGAAGAAGCATTCCAGAAGCTTCATACAAACGGATGGAGAACTGGAGTTTCATAGGGTATATAGGAAAAAAAAAAACTGCAAAAGGCACGAACACTGATAGAAACAGTCTGATAATCTGCCACTGTTTTTTTTTTTTTTTTTTAACTGGTTAAATAGTGGAACAGCTTATATGTATATTTGATGCCTGCCTGATTTCCTGTTGTCTTGGTAAGCATTCCTCCTAAGTTAAAGCCAACATAAGTATAACCAAATCATTTGCATTATATAGTCACTTGACTTCACCTGAGTCAGAAAATCGGAACCTCTGGTTTCCTCATTTCCACTGAGCATAGGATTGCAATCTACACCCTCGTTCTTTGGGCTCAGAAACTCAACTTCCATCTTTTGAGAGCTCACATCACCTTTGTGCTGCAATGCTGAACCAAATTCACCCTTTTGGGCACTTTTTTCACCAGGGATTTGTGAATTCTCAAGTTTCACCGAATTGAAGTTGAGAGAAGGACCATTTACTCCAAACTTATTTGCCCTAGATACATTCTCACAAGAAACTTCATTTGGTTGCATTGCAACATTTTCTGTACCTAATAATTTGCGCTTCCGGGCAGAACAAGGTGCAATCAGTTCTTTGCTCAGTTGTTTATCCAATTCAGAACCAGTCAAATCAATTATTTTGGGATGTTGAACTTGAATATTTTTCCTTCCAGGGATCAGCAGTTTTTTCTCATTGCTGAAAGAATCACTCAAATGGTTCAAAACTAAAGAATGATTCGTAAAGGGAGACAGAGATGAGCGGTTAGCAGGAAGAACTTTCCCCAGCTGGCCTGAAACATTGCCTCTTTTAATGTCAAGTAACGAAGAGAATGCCTTTACAGAAGAATCTTGACTGATTGGAGTCATCTGAAAATCCATATCACCAATAGACGGTCGAATCATTACAAAACAAAAATAGTATTTATCAAAAATAGTATAGATCACAGTCAGAATTTACCTGGGTGAGAAATTTCTCCTGAGGCTGCTCTAGTTGTACCTCTTTTATTTCTCCTGTGCAAGAACATTTGCCATTAGTTGCTTGAATAAGTAGAGTGTACTATTACAGAACATAGAAAACAGCTACTTCAATAATATTGATGTGCAACAGAAAGAGCACCACAAAGGTAGGGTTAGTTCAAAATTCAGGAAGTAAACTGGGACAGCTGTCATATTGCTTGTATCAAACACCTTATGAGCCTAAGGTTCCATATTAAAGTTGTGTTGATCCAAGAGAACATTATGTAAGGCTTTATGTTCAAGGCACCAGGTTTCTGCATTGCAACATGATCATTAGTGAGGCGAGACATGTGAACTCTCAAATAAAACATACTGGCTGGCCTTTAACCTGTTTGGTCCACCTAAATTTCAATTAATTTGAGAAGTATTTGGGCAGAAAATACAAAAAGACGTCCCCAGAATCAATTAAAAGACGGAACTTTAAAGTTCAGACTGTTATGGAGATCTCAGTTATCTACTATTTATCCCAAGCACGAGCAATCGTAATGTTGGGCCTTCAATCTCAATGCATTTTGCCTCCTACCATAGTGTCAAATTAACCTTGAACAACAATTTCACCAAAAAGCCATCCCACAGGTTTTGATCAAACTATTAACATCTTAAATCAACTTAACAGTTCTCAATGACACCTACATCGATGAAAGGAAACAGCGTATCATCATCTATTATTTGTCAGCTTCCTGTATGATAAAAGCATGCTAGCATGCGACAGAAGCATTTTTCCAATTTTTCTATCATATGATGGCCATGCCCAGCACCCTTTTGGATAAATATAAGCCTCTATTAGCTTGGTCTATCTTTTTATTTTCTTTCCACTTTTGCCATCATACGATGGCCATGCCCATTATTACCCTTTTGGCGATATTATGCGTTAGATACTACACAATCTGTCACAAATTTTATCTTTGTAGGCCAACCCTTATTTCATACTTTCTTGTAGGCCAGAATTCAACTTCTGCCACAAAATCAGTACTGGCTATGGACATCAAAGAAGTACCACTTAATAATATACAATCTTTTGCAGCTTCATCCATTTTATCTCGTAGTGAGCTCTCTCACCTTCTCGCTCTTCACTACCCACTTTTTGCTTGTTGCCTGGTGATTTGGTAGGTACAAATAGAAGTACACAGTTATGAAAACGGTTTCATGAGAAGCCTAAAGCATGAATTGGTTGATGGAGTTTAATAATGGAGACATTCACACACACACATAACTATTCAGGTCTGCAAGGCATATAGTTCAGAAAGTGCTCCATTCTGGAAGCATTTGTGGAGCAAAGTAACCCATATCACTTCCACAAAAGATTCGGATCTCAAAGAAATGGAAATATAAGAACAAAAAATGCATAATTCCCAGAAAAATCTTGAAAGATAAAACAGAGTCAAATATAAAGATGACTAAAGCAATTAGATTTATAATGCTCTTAATACTGGATGATACCCCTGTTTTCAGCTTCTATAGGCCTCAAATCTGTGAAAACTCTAGCTCCACCATCCCGAAAAAACCTGGTCAACGTAAAAACTACATCCCCAAATTTGGAGTAACACTGCAAGTGAAGAAATGAGTTAGCACTAAAGCTTGAATGAACAGAAAAGGTTCTTTTAAAAGAAAGAAAATAAATAAATTACCTTGATGTGTGGCTGTATCCAAAGTGATATTTGCGACTGACGATATGGCTGGGCAAACCTGGAGATGACCCATTTTAAAACGAAACATAATCAGCAAAACGTAAAGTAACAAATGTTAGATTAGTCATTTACCTCTTTCTGTCAATAAGAAAGAAATTAATGCATTTCTTTCTGGTTGTAGAGAAAAGTCCAGGATTTTGATAAACATGCTAATAAATGTATATCATGTTTCTCATTAAACAAGCAAACCATTTAGGAAATATAACTTGGGCAGAACTTTTATCAGGGGAAAAAAAAGGTAGCAAAAAGCTTTTTGCTATTGAACGACCAAACATAATTCTAATCCCAGCACACAGCATGTCTGATGATCCTATTTATTATCAGAAAGACAACAAACTCCAATTGAGATTTTAGATTTCAAATTGATCAAGCGTCATACAGGAAAAGTAGAAGTAGGTAGAATTTACTGAGTTTAGAATCCACAAGGTTTTGGGGCCACCCAAAAAAAAAAAGTGGTTGCGTGTCAAAATCAAGAACTAAAACAATAGTTAAAAATTTTGAACTTTTTTTTGTGTCTTTCTGCCAAAGGGGGGCGATGTAGAAATTATACTAAAACAATTTGGAAATGGCTAATAACCAGGTAAAGCTGATATTATATTGATCATGTGTTCATTCTAAGGTATCTGCCAAGTCAATGATTTGATGGTGTTATGTAAACTTTGAAGACAAAATAATCAAAGAGAAGCAAGATGATATTGACACTTCACTGAGAACTGGGACAAAAAAAGACAATCAGGGAGATTATCATTTCAAGATAATTTTTCCTTTCTGATTAAACATGCTTGGGCATTTTGGTGAAATCCAAGCCATAGTGATAAAACAGAGGGAAAAGACCTTTCATCACAGAAAATAATTGCTCCATAATCATGACGATGACGGATTACACGACCAACAGCTTGATTCACAGCCCGTAAGGCTTGTTGATTATACCAATCTTCGCCAGTTAGAACCTAAAAATTAGGTCCAATAAAACTAGTGAGAAAGTTGTCAAAAAGACCATGGAGATGCATCTAGTACCTCAGAATGTCAGGCAATAGTGAGACTACCTTACACAATTTGCTTTGGGTTTGCCCCTCTTGATCCAAGAACTCACGTTTTAGACGAACCTGGTTTGTTACTCATATCAGGTGAACAAACTAATATATGGAAATACAGATAATTATCCATTCGAGAACTGTTTAAGGAAATAAATGCCACAGATAAGACAGGTTGAGACACATCTATGCAACGTGTAAACATATTCAACCTCCCAACAGAAGGACACGCTTCACATCCCGTGGGGGGAACATCATCACTTGTCATAATTAGAGCGAACATGGGAATCAGCTTTCAATGCCAGGAAACAAGGATAATGATTAAATGACATGAAGTAACACAAGAGAGCAAGAACTAGTATAATATTAACAAGAATAAGGAGATTGTGGATTTAATCCCCAACGATCCACATACTCAATCTTGATGCATGGATTTATTTATCATTTAAATATACGAGGCTTGTCTTTTTAAAAGTATTCTTTTCATCATTTCTCCTTCTAACTCTATGATGTAGAGAGATTGAGGGTTGTAGAGGTTATCTCTACCCTTGGTAATTTTTTTCTTTACTTTTGTTGTATTAGGACTTGGAGAAGGGCTCTTCACCTTACCCATCTTGCGAAGGGTTGGATCTCAAATGGCAACACTATCAAATCTACGTTTTTATATGAGAGATGGGTCATGAAGACTCATTCAGTGCGTTCACTCATCAATAAGATCTCTTTTTATCTTCTTTTTCATTTTTCCTCTTCTACTCCTTTTAGTGAACTTCCTCCTTCATAGACTTTTGCGTACACATCGTCACCTTTTCATCAAAACTTTGGATGGCAAAATGAGTGATTGATTTGAAAATCAAAAAAACATTGCAATTAATTAACAAAATGAGAAGCTTATGCATAAAATTGAAATCATGCAACCCAAGAGTCCAATTAAACATTTCACCAAAAATAATAAACTATTGATTAGATAAAGATAGAACCTGTCAAAATTATTAACTTATGTCTTTGAATCAACTCACATAAATGTGTAGACAAGTATGTTGCGATACTATCTATTATAGACTTTTGTGTAAAATGAAAAAAATAAAAATAAATAAAAGGTTCATTTCCCTGCTTGTCAAATTAACATTGCTATAAGAAACTTCACGCATAACAACCCCTTAAAACAATTAAAAAGCCTCAGGTAAGTCAGCCTGAAATATATGCGTGCAACCAGCCACATTGCAGAAGATCTCTGAATTTTAGACCTCAGTGGTTCTACTAGTGTACTGTCACAAACAAATGATGGCTGGTACAGAAACTATTGGAGCTTAGCATCATACATATCTTTATGTCCACAAATTGTGATTGAACTGCTAGCAAGAGCCTGTCTAGTAATTAAATTAGTCACATATCAATTCAAGGTGCAGCAGCAAGATGTAGATTCCTTACAGCATTAATAGGATTCCCACTGTAACTTCAATAAGTAGAGCTTGAAAGAACTATGGATTTACCCGACATACAAGCTTCCTAAGGACAAAATAAGGCTCAAGATAACAAAAAAATCAAAAAGATAATCAAACCTTAGGATCAGTCCTCGTTGCAAATGGCATACCAGTGATGACTACAGCCCTTCCAGCATGATCGGCAAAATCTAATCCTTCACTCACCTGAAAAGGGAAAAAAGAATAACAGTCAACCATGACAGGAGACAATCTAAAAGAGCCCAAGAAGATGTATAAAACTCCCCAGTTTAAAAGCATTACATGGTATCAAAAAGAAAATCAGCACTAGGGAAAGAACAATAAGCCAACAACATATAAAATGCAAAATCCTTTGCCAAAAAACTCCAGCAACTCAGTATTAAAACTACTGGCCAGCCACGAAGACAACAACTAGAACTGCCAGCTTCCCAACCCCTAGGATTTATTATTATTACCCACGCTGAAACATCAGGTGATTAGAGAGCATGTAAATGTCAGGTTACTCAGAAAGCATGTAAGCAAAAAAGCCCCTGACCAAAGGAGCCCACTTAACAAAATAGTTTGAGATGAATTTTTGCAAAAGTGGTAAGGAATAAGAGCCTGTTCACAAAGTTTAAGCACGGTAATAAAGACATAATACAGGACATATGAAGTGGATTCACTAATAACTAATAGTGAAAAGTGATGCATCAGCTCTGTGTTGCGTGTGCAACATGACAAATCTCTTAAACTGGCATTTCCAACCAATGCAGATGGCAACTCTATTTATCATCTTGGACATGGTCAAGAAGAGTTGTACATGTGGATCATTCATTCCAGACTATCAGAAAATACTGATGCAGATGAGACTACAAAAGGGGGCTTTCTATTTAACCTTTTCAGAAAATCTTAATTACATATGGTTTGGGGGCTTTTGTAAACCCTCATAAATGTTGACAATAGTCAAAACAACTGAAAGCAAACTTCTTTGAATCATCGGTCAAGAGAAGCCTACCAGAGATAACAAAAAGTTTTCGCTTGAAGTCCAGGATAAAGACATACCTTACCCCGGCAAACGGCAAAAAACACTGCACCTGAAGCTGTGGTGTCCTTCAACTTAGCCATATAGTCCTGCCCAAAAACCATAGCAACAGATTACCTTAGAAGTCTTGAAACAATCCATCTATAAAATGGGACAAACTTAAGTTGATGTATAGGTCATGTTGATTACCTCAATTGATGTAGGAAACAAAGAAGATTGTCTAGGTTCTACCACAGGTTTCTTATGCTTGCAAATTCTTTCCCATATAGTTGTCGAATTGGCATGGCTCTGAAAAAAATTGTACTTTTTCATGAGATAGAAGCAAACGGTTCACCCATTCACTAATTGTGCTTAAAGCCCTACCATGGTCTTCCAGCACCCAATGCACTGGTCCAAAATGTAGTAAGATGAGAAAAATACAAGCAGACCATCAGGTACAATCCGAGCAAAGTTAACTGAAACAGAGAAATTCAAGAATTACTAGCTTACACAAAGGAGCAAAAATAATTATCAGGCTACTGCATTGGACACGCTTCATATTACCCTGAAGGAAGGCACTTCAGTTTAAGAATTCACTAGAACGTCTGAATTTTCTTGCAACACAACAAATGATGCAGGACAGTAGTTGCAATAGGCTCTGATTCTAACTCTGATGTAATACATTTAACATTAAAAATAGATTAAATATTTTGATAGGCTGTTGATGGTTTCTTGATGAGATTTGATGTTAGATCCTACAAATATGGCAGTTACAAAAGGTTGAATCATGATGGAAATTTTAGGCTGTTTGGCATTTTAAGTACAGTTCTTTACAAAGGTTAATGCTTTCCTAGAAATACTGGGACCTAGAAACAAATAAAAGTAATCAAGGTTGCCAACTGAGGCCCAAATCAAACTAGACCACAATTTAAGAATATTTTGGGATTCATTTCTCAAGTTCTTTCTTGTCTGTATTGACCTTCCTTTTCCATTGAGAATTTTGGAGCCAGTGATGTTTTTAAGGAAGAAAATTATGTCGATCACCAGAATATAACAACATTAAGTCTGACATTTTACACTTTGAATGTTTTATTCTTCGTTCTTCAAATTGTTCACATTCATTTTTTGCCTTTGTCTCTTGGGCTGCTCAATTAAGCATCCCATTAGATGATTCCCTAGGCTTGATATTCAACCGTCCACAACCTTCTTCCCTAAGTCAAAGCAAGCACCAAGTACTAAAACTTCACTACACTGCCAATAGATTGTTTATACTTCAGCTGGAAGTGATCAACATTGCAGTAGCTATTTGACATACACAAAACATGATATATTTTTTGGTCGACATAAATTGCACAACTTAGTCAAGGACTATGACTTCCAAGGCTGCCCTTTCTTGCAATGATATAATTGAGCTGTGAACTGAGAAATCTCATTTTAGTAAACATGGGATTCAACGAAACAGTCACAAGAACCAAAATATCTTCAACTTGTCAAATAAAGCACTAGGGTGGTATACTTTCATACCAATAGCATTTCCAAGCTCTTGCTTGTATTCTATTGAATCACGGCTCCGGTAAGAGGAATTGAAAGAGTAACCTGAAGGACCAGTTGGTACAACTCCAGCCCATATCTGACTTCCATTGATGACATGAGGATTCTCCAACCGAACAGGAAATTCTCTGAGTAACCAGTACAACAATCTCCATTTAGAAAACTGTGAAAATCACAACATGACTGACTTGGTACAACAGTCACTTACAATTTCAGTTCCTGTGCAAATGAATCCATGGGAGATAAAGTGCCAGATGTCAAAATAACTGAGCCCACACCCATCCTGGGGAATGCTTCCAGGGCAATTCCAGGATTGAAACACCACCAGCTGAGTGTCCTTGAGGCCTTACCTGCAGAATCGACATATATAAGAGATAGTGTATGTATGATCGCGTATATTCAATCAAACACTATGCTGGTCTTTAGGAATGAAGATTTTCACCTACTCATTTGTTAGTCTTAACTGACGAGAAAGAAAATTAGATTTAGTACTTTGAAAATGAAAATAAGATACTCCAATTGAATAAGAGAAAAATGAAAAGACGACATCATGATGGAAAAAGATATAATAGACAAGGAATCAAACAAGATCTATCCCAAACATCAGAAGTGTCTCCAGATCACCTTTAGAGCCATCTCCAAAACTTGCTTCAACTTCCTGCACATGAACCTAATGAACAAAAAAGTTTCATCTCAGATAACTAGACAATATGATAAGATAAGACATAGAAGCAATGCACACTTTGAAGTAACAAGCCAAACAAGATTTTCTCCAGATCTCAAATTGCCTACTATTAACTTACGGAGTAGAATTTTGCATGAGCATTGCCCTTATCTCTGAAAACTATATTAAGAAAGTCACTAATGCTTTCCAGCCTGCAAGCAGTCCGAGTCGCCTTGTGTTGGTTATCTTCTTCAAGAAGCACAGCAGCATCATCAATTATATTAATGAGCTTGGAAGCAGTTTCATGGGTAATATTTAGATCAGCAAGTACTTCATAGATGTAAGGCCCGGGCTTAGTAAATCCATGTTCCTTAGACTGGATAGGCACTTCAGCAATCCACTTCTCAAGCTTCAAAAGAAGAGCTGAAATATATGTATTATTAGCACATAAAAATATGACTACGAAAAGCACAATAAATATTAACACCAGAGCACCCACCCAAATTACAAACAAATGTGTAATGCAAGTTTTGACTTAAATTGCACAAAATAATGAAATCCTCATATACATCGATTGATTATATCAACAGGAAAACTACACAAAAGCGCAAAAAAGGATTTAGATTGTCCACATTGCCTCTATAACATAGAGAACTAGTAACAATATCTATTATGCTACTACTTATTATCAAAGAGAAATGTCACTGAAAATTGATTATTTGATGAATGTCTATATATTAAATCACCTCTGAGGATAGCAAAATTATCTGGATTTTGTGATTTGTCATTTGCTTCTTCCCTCCTTGCGACAGCAAGGTCAATACAATTTTTTGCTTCAGAAATGCAAGCACTCAGAAGCCAAGAAGGCAAGTCAAAAGAGGCAGCATCTGCACATAAGCTTTCCTGCATTTTATTCGTATCACATAAGTAGCTAATCTCATCTAATACATGCTATAAGCTACTAACTGCATGAGTATCACCAATATTTTTGTTTCCAAGAACCATGGAGATTTAAGAGTGCATAGGCAGAAGAGAAGACGTTTAAAAACCATCATGCATAGTTTAAGAGCTCAACACAGAAACTGGAATTTCCTTTGACATAAATTCGAATCCCTTCCTCTTACCAAATTGTGAGCTTCATCAAATATGAGTACACTTTTGTTCCAATCAAGGCTTAAGAATTTTCTATAACCCCGGTCGATAAGATAGTTATATGGTGCGAATAGTATATCAGCACTCTTGTGGAGCTCTCTTGACAGATAATAAGGACACCTACAATAAAGGAGTAGTAACTAAATGAGGGGACAGAGTCCATATGGTTGAACTTTTTATTGGAAAGTTAAAACAGATACCTCGTGAATGTTGTACCTATCACTAACATCCAGTAACCAGCTATGATAATTTGTCCAAGAAAAAAGTGAAGGGCATTAAGAAAGCAAACTGTATATTAATATCATAGTGAACAGAACCTACGGCCCAAATCTTCTTCCAACATTGACCAGATCCTCAATATCGATAGGGTCATCCCCAAGATTAGGATTTTTCTTCACGTACTCTACAACCAAAGCATAGAGCACAGAAGTTAGATTTTTTTGAATGCTATTGCATCTAACCTTCAAGAAAGAAAGATAAACAACAAATAAAGATGATGCAGCAGATTCCAATTTTCTTTAAAAAAAAAAAAAGAAAAAGAAAAATAAATTTCACTCTTCCTGTCAACCTCCACAGCAAATTATCCATAGAGCCTTATCTATCACCACCATTGTGCAAGTTGCTAAGCAACCCATAGTTTTAGGAGCAGGATTGACTTCTTAGTAAATGGTACTTAAATTCCCAACAACAATCACCAAAATAAACTTCTTTCAACCCTATTAAACACATTTATCACTATCATAACATTCTTGTTGAAGCAAGAATGTGGAATCAGTAACATAACTATTCCAAGGTCAATTCTGCACAAGAATGACATCTGCTTCTAGACCATCTAAAACTCACATCAAATTATCATAGTTCATTATCTTGATCCTTTATCTGGCTTAAGTTTTCTCTCTTTCGTGTGATGACATAATTTTATGTGTATCTTGCTGTAAAGGCAATGGAACCTGCTGTTAAATTCCCTTACTTTATTCTCTAAGGACAGATGTGGGATGAATAAATGCTCAGAGCTAAACAAAAGTACCTGCAACACGAGTATAATAAACACAATTACGCTTTTCACTCTTTTTGCACAGCAAATGGCAGGCATTTGTTTGTGCTTTTCCACGAAGTAAACTTACTTCATCATGAATACACAATTGCTCTCGAGATCCTAAGACCACCATTTTTGGCCTGCATATTTCAAGTATAAGCCAATAAACTCACATCGTCATGAATGCACAATTGCTCTTGAACCCAAATACTAGTATTTTGGGACTTTGCAGATCAGATGCTAGCAATCTTAGGTTACACATGTTGAAAACCTCCAACACAAGCTCTGACCTTGAAATGATAAATTTATTAACCAACAACAAGTCTCATAGAGCAAAAGCAATAGGTCAAGAGGAAAAACATCTGTGTTCTAACCAATACCCAAACTTTTAACAGCAAAATAGGTCGACCCAGAAATCAACTCTGACCTGTAAGAGGTTCTCTTTAATTCTTGTATTACTTGCCGGATCTGGCTGTGAGTGCGTGAAGTAAAAACTATTGTGGGAAGATTTGGTTTTGTGGGCTGTGAAGATGATACATCTGATTCACTGACTTCATTCTGACCGCTCCTTATGCTCGTACCAGTTGAGAAACCCCCAAAACTCTTCCTCCAACCCAGGGTGGCACAGAGAAGACACAATGTTTTCCCGGTTCCAGTAGGGCTCTCCAACGGTGCATTGCATCTCTGCCACATCATAATTGTGTAAATAGCATAGAATAGTCAATGTTGCAACAACAGTAACGAATAAAAATTATGACATAGTTGTAGCATTTGGTCTTGACAAAATTAGAAGTTATTAATGAAACTATGCAGCTCACAGGGTGAAAATGTCAGACATTTCCAGCCTTCCATGATCAAAACAATCAAATCCAGACTGCTTCAGACTATAATTTTTGCTTTTGGTGCTCATCATCAATAGTTGAAAGTAAGCAAAATACGCATTAGTTAATAGAAGATATATATCGAGATGAATTTGTTATTTGCACGAACAAGGTACTATACACGTTTCTAATAGAATTTTACTTCAACTGCTCTTCTCCTGGCCAAGATTCCCTTTCAAGGGGATTTCTTTTTAATTATGCTTTAAGGCATGCCACTGAGAGCCCCAAATCCCACTAGGCAAAACAAATTCCTGTCGTTTGAAGGCTAGTAGATTCAGGAAAAACTTCTTCTCGAGCGCTAGAAGACCTTGAGCTCCTAGTTTCTTAGTACAACACATTGTGAAAAAAAGAAACAGAAAACAACTTTTTTATGCCAAAAAACAACAAGGATATTCTTCCTTAAATCAACAAGCATATTTCAATTTCTCCTTCGAAAAAAATCCTTCCAAATTTCTATTTTAAAAACTAGATTCTGCACAGAAATTCCTGATCAAAATGATCACGTTTTCGAAGGCTTACTTCTTTTAGAGATTGAATGACTTTTTCCATGTAGACGAGCTGGCAATCGTAAGCCTGGAATGGAAAATCGGCATCTATGCCCCTGATCTTGTACACAGGCATTTCTTAACTTTTCCATTACTGAAAAAATCAAGAAATTTTCCCGAGAAAAGGAGAACGTTGGACTTGCTCATAAACCCTAGACAACGAACAGCTCAGAATATCGAATAGAGTTTGTGTTTTCCTGCCAGATTGGTGACCAAAAAAACGGCGCCGTATTTGTCTAGCGGTTCTTTCAAAGAAATGCCGATGAGAAACTAATAAATAAAAAAATATTTTTATCTTTTCATTTTATTCTAGAACTTCGTGGTCTAATTTTTCCATTTTTAAATTCTTGCTATATATTTTTGGATTCGAAACCATATCGAGAAGTTTCACTTGATTTTCGTTCGGTTTCTTTTGATAATTTTAACAATGACTTTTGTGATTGGGATTGACCAATTACATTTTACTCTATCGTTTTTAATATTTATTAAATAATAATTGTCCTACATTATTAATACTTAAATTATAATCTTACTCACAAGTTTACCAATCACATTTATAAAAATCTTAAACATTTTTCATATTTAAGTTTACAATATGAACCTTTTCCCATTCCTTCATCATAATATAATGAAGCGTACTAAATTAAGAAATATTTTTAGAGTATTTAATATTACTTAAAATATTTTTTAACATAATATGCATGCATATGTTTGTTTCCTACGACCCAAGTCGGGCATGTTAGGGCGGGGGCCCTGGCTCAGTGGTTAAAGACACTGAGTCAAACCCTGACCGGCGAGTCCACCCGTCGTGGGTTCGAACCCCGTCCCTCCCCCTCCCCGGGTGCGTGAGTTATAAATAAAAAATTAAAAAAAAAAAAAAAAGTCGGGCATGTTCTACATTTTTTAATAAACGTCACCCCGTGGAGAACGAGGCCTGGGAAACCTAGAGACCACTTCAAAACGCAGAGTTTAGTCCTGAAGCGTAGATCTTTCTAGAAGCAGGAGTATCTCTCTGGACACGTCTAGGGCCACTGGGCAACTCTCTTCCTCTTACGATTTAAAATAAAAATAAAAAGGACTCGAAAATTCCATAGAAAGCCCTCTGGCCCCTTATTAAGGCTCCTGCGCTTCGCGACCCTCATAAAAAGGCTTCCAGTCTGGTAGAGAGTTCCAGAAACACCCCTTACCTCCATTTCTCTCCGGCCGTCTGATCGCTACGAAGGTACGGCCTCGCTGCTCGCTGGTTTGTGCGTTGGGTTTGAGATTGAGTTTATATTTTGTTGTGTTTTTAGCCGCTCGTTGTGTTTGTTTGTGTGTATCTGAAGGAAGAAATGGCTTAGATCTGCGGATATGTGTCTGTGGATTTGGTCATGTGCGGTGGCTGTTGAATTGGTTGTGAGAGTCTAGGTTTCTCTGTAGAGTCTCGAGATTGGTTGTTTCTTTTTGTCAGTTCTGTGTTTTTGTTGTTTTTGGTAGGTGTTGCTGAGAATCTAGGTTGTTAATGGATTGGCCAGGGTGCTGTCTTAATGAGCGATTAGATTCGCTTTGATCGCGTGATTGTTTGCATGTGTTTAGTGCGGTCTCGATTTGATGTGCTCTTGTTGGATTTTTCTGGTTTGAGTTTGGGGTTTAATGGCTCTGTCTCGCTCCGCCTAACTCTCAGTAGCTACCTGTTTAGCGATGATCTTATGTTCTGATTTATCTCTGTTCTTGTGATGAAATGTTGGTTCTTAGGCGGTTGATTTTTGGTGTTTTTTGGGGTTTTTCTGTGTCGCTGTCTGGGATGTGGTTGATTGTTTTTAATTCGTTTAGGTTTGGTCGGCTTTTAAGTCTATAGTTGTCAGACGTGGTTAAAAAATTGTTTCTTGGAATTAATGTGATCTAATGTGTTGCTTTTCGCACTGCAGTTGCCTGGAACCATATAAAGTTGAGTGTCAGCTGATTTTGCGCGAAGATGAGCGTAGTTGGTTTTGATCTCGGCAAGAGAGCTGCATTGTGGCCGTTGCAAGGCAGAGGGGGATTGATGTTGTGCTCAACGATGAATCAAAGCGTGAAACCCAGCTATTGTGTGTTTTGGTGACAAGCAGCGGTTTATTGGAACAGCAGGGGCTGCTTCAACTATGATGAATCCAAAAAATGCGATCTCCCAGATAAAGCGGTTGATTGGTCGGCAATTCAGTGACCCCGAATTGCAGAGGGACATTAAGGCTTTTCCTTTTGCTGTGACTGAAGGTCCTGATGGGTTTCCTTTGATTCATGCGCGGTATTTGGGAGAATCAAGGGCCTTTACACCAACCCAGGTTATGGGAATGGTGCTGTCAAATCTGAAAGGCATAGCAGAGAAGAATTTGAATGCAGCAGTTGTTGATTGCTGTATTGGGATTCCTGTTTATTTCACTGATCTTCAAAGGAGAGCTATCTTGGATGCAGCCTTAATTGCGGGCTTGCACCCTCTTCGCCTGATTCATGAAACTACTGCAACAGCCTTGGCTTATGGAATCTACAAGACAGACCTACCCGAAAGTGATCAGTTGAATGTTGCTTTTGTTGATATAGGACATGCAAGCATGCAAGTTTGCATTGCTGGATTTAAAAAGGGCCAGCTGAAAATATTAGCTCATTCATTTGATCGATCTCTTGGTGGTAGGGATTTCGATGAAGTTTTATTCCAGCACTTTGCTGCAAAATTCAAAGAAGAGTATAAGATTGACGTTTTCCAAAATGCAAGGGCTTGTCTTAGGCTTCGGGCTGCTTGTGAGAAGCTGAAGAAAATGCTTAGTGCAAATCCTGAGGCACCTTTGAATATAGAATGCTTAATGGACGAGAAGGATGTCCGAGGTTTCATTAAGCGGGAGGAGTTTGAACAGATTAGCATTCCTATCTTGGAGCGTGTCAAGAAACCGTTGGAGAAGGCTCTTGCAGATGCCGGTCTGACCATTGAGAATGTCCACATGGTTGAGGTGGTGGGTTCTGGTTCTCGTGTTCCTGCTATAATTAAGATATTGACAGAGTTCTTCAAAAAGGAGCCTAGGCGCACAATGAATGCAAGTGAGTGTGTTGCCAGAGGATCTGCATTGGAATGTGCTATTCTTAGCCCAACGTTCAAAGTGCGAGAGTTTCAGGTAATTTTCATTTGCTGATGGCTGATATCTCAGGGGATCATACACTATGTTTATTTGAGTTAGTTTACATTAGCCAGTCTTCACAATAAATATTGACCAACGGAGACAGAAACTTCTACACTCTTTTGGAAAACTCTCTTAAAAGGAATGGATGTTGTAAAACATTCAATCCGGCAAATATGTTGTCACAGGCAGCCTTTCACATGTTGTCGCACATTTTTATTTAATGATAACTGCCCCAACTACTTGTTATCTGTTGATGTGTACTTAGAAAAAGGTATATGCTAATCAAAATGATTTTATAGGGTGCAAATCTGTAACTGTTTGTGCTTTTAATTTGAAGGTGAACGAGAGCTTCCCGTTCTCAATTGCTTTGTCGTGGAAAGGTAGTGCTCCAGATTCTCAAAATGGGGCAACAGACAACGCTCAAAGCACTGTTGTTTTCCCTAAGGGAAATCCAATACCCAGTGTGAAGGCTCTGACATTCTACAGATCCGGCACATTTTCTGTTGATGTACAGTATGCTGATGTCAGTGAGTTGCAAGCACCTGCAAAGATCAGTACATATACGGTAATTTACCTTTTTCCCTATATTCATTCTCAGAAGATTACACCCTAATAACTTGTGTGGGCTCAAGGATGCCACCTTTTAGGATTTTTTTTTCTTTTTTCTTTTTGTAAATTCATTCACTTGATTTATAACATGCAGATTGGTCCTTTTCAATCTTCAAAAGCTGAGCGTGCAAAACTGAAGGTGAAAGTCCGTCTGAATCTGCATGGAATTGTGTCTGTTGAGTCAGCAACTGTAAGTTCTGGAAGCTTCCTTTGACTCTAATTGTGTGCGATTGGGAAATTTTTCCTTGGAACACTATTAATCATTGGTGCTGATTGTTTCAGCTATTGGAAGAAGAAGAGGTTGAAGTTCCTGTCTCAAAAGAGGTAGCAAAAGAAGAGGCTAGGATGGATACTGATGAAACTCCTGATGGTGCTACTCCAGCAAGTTCCAATGAGGCTGATGCCAATAGGCAAGACACAAAAGGTGCTGCTGATGGTGCTGGGGCTGGGGCTGGGGCTGGGGCTGAAAATGGTGTTCCAGAATCGGGTGAAACCCCCGTGCCAATGGAAACCGACTCAAAGGTCTGTAATAATGCCTAGAATGAGTTTCTAAGTGCTTCTATTTCATGCTGCTTTCTGTCTTTATTCTTTGTGCTGTCGATCTAATATTTTAGACAATATATCAACCTCTTTGTTAATTCTAACCTGCCTGTAGTTCATGGCAGTGGAAATTGACTCAGATTGTATTCTGTCAATAATGATGATGATGCTAACACAGTTGATATAGCTATAGATTAGCTGTCAGATCTCAATGTAGAAAACCAGTTTCATGTTGGGAGAATACTCCATATAATATAAACGCATATTACCATACAGAACAATTTTTTCATGTAAGCATTGGGAAATTCTGTTTGATGTCTTGTTCCTTGGATAGTTTTTAGCAATTGGATTCTATAGCAGGTAGGTGGAGATATAGGGATTTAGTTTCTTCAATGATTGCAATGGTAGGCCTTGCATTTAGTTGTTAACAAGCTCAATTTTCCTAATTCCAACCATGTGCTACTGGGTAGGAAGCATGATGAGGACCCTTCTTTGTGTTCTTGAGTTATTTATGACATGAAACAACCAGTCTAAAATCCTACCATGGACAATTGCATTTCTTGACGAACCTGTTATCCATATCAGTTGATATAGTATGGTCCCAGAGGCACAGAAGGGGACCTGTTTTCTGAAGAAATGTGCATGCTACTACTTGTTCATGCCTCATGATGAATATCATCTTTGTCTGTGGTGTATGGTTTAGGGGCATTGATGTTAAGGCATCTTGTCATTGTGCTTGCAGGTTGAGGCACCAAAGAAGAAGGTGAAGAAGACTAACATCCCTGTGACGGAGTTGGTTTATGGAGGAATGCTTCCGGCTGATCTGCAAAAAGCTGTAGAGAAGGAGTTTGAAATGGCTCTGCAAGATAGGGTTATGGAAGAAACCAAAGACAGGAAAAACGCAGTTGAAGCGTATGTCTTGATATGAGAAACAAGGTAGCATGCTTTTTAATTTTGTTAACCTTTAAAATCTGTCTTTCAGTTCAAGACATCTTATCTAATCTGAATCCTTTTTGTTTGTTTTTTCAGCTTAGTGAAAAATATCAGGAATTTGTCACAGATCCAGAGAAGGAGGAATTTACTACTAAACTCCAGGAGACAGAAGATTGGTTGTATGAAGATGGTGAGGATGAAACCAAAGGCGTTTATGTTGCCAAACTTGAGGAGCTTAAGAAGGTAAGGGTCATATGTTGTTGAATGGCTGCTTCTTGTTCCTGTTCTCTGTTGCTGAACAAAATGTATGAATTTGGATTTTGCTGCCCAAGATAGAATGGGTGACTGATTTTGAGATTTTGAGTCATAAGTTTGACGGAGATATAAAAAAATGCAGCAAGGTGATCCCATTGAGGAGCGTTACAGAGAGCATGTGAACCGGGGAGCTGTAGTTGATCAACTTGTTCGTTGTCTTGAGAGCTATAGACAAGCAGCATTGTCAAATGATCCCAGATTTGATCACATTGACGTCACTGAGAAACAGAAGGTAATGACTACATCTAAACCTTAAACCCTCTGCACAACAACACACCCCCTTTATCATACCTCTTCAAAAAGTCGCGGTTCTTCAAAAAACAATACACCAGGGTCTTTCACATGTGTTTAACCTGGTGTGGACACACCTCACCTATAATTATACAGTTGCTTATTTAGTCACCCTTCCATTGTATGTTATAGGTCATAAATGAATGTGTGGAGGCTGAAGCGTGGTTGAGGGAGAAAAAGCAACAGCAGGACTTGCTTCCTAAATATGCTACTCCTGTTCTCACATCTGCTGAAGTGGGAAAGAAGGCTCAAACACTTGATGGGTACCTTTCTAACTTCTTGCATCTAATGTTATGTACCTTGTTGAGCAAGAATTAAGCTCTGTAGCTAATTATAATGTCAAACTCAGTAGTTGGATTCTGAATGATGATTATTATTATTTTTTTCCTTGAGGGCATTAAGTCCAAATTGGTAATGGTTGTATGGTGTTGTTTTTTATGCCTGTTTCCTACCCACATGTTGCTACTTGGATCTGGTTGTCCCTAGTACCCTTTTTCTTTCGTTTTGCCGTGTCATGTAAGTTGTCAAAGTTTAATGGGTTGCTATATATGCCCACTATTGTTTATTGGTTCAACATCTGCGAACTATGACCCCTAGATATACGAATTTTACTCCTTCCACTGCCGTTCTTTTTGACATTTTCATAAATATGGTATGCTTTAATAGGTTCTGTAAGCCGATAATGATGAAACCAAGGCCAGCACCAGCCAAGCCAGCTACTACCGAGGCACCACCAACACCGCCTCCTCAGGGCAGTGAGCAGCAACCTCAGGGTGGTGACGCGAATGTGAATTCAAATGCAGATGCCAGTGCCAATGCGGATGGAGCAGATGGCAGCGGTGAGGTACCACCAGCCTCCGCAGAATCAATGGAAACAGAGCCTTCTACAACTGCGTAATTATGCGGAGTGTTTCCCAAATTTTATTGTTTTCTCAATACAAGATTTGGTATGTATCTGAAACTTTTGTCCGTCGGAGTCTTAGGAATCAAACACGGTGGTGAGGCCTACCTTTAGACCTGGGGATTGTTTGTCTACTTTTTGGAGACTGAAGCCTTTCTTCCATGGGTGGTCTGCCGAATTTTATAGTTAATTAGGGTGGATCTCCAGAGATGTTTCATATTTTTTTTTTTTTTTTTTTTGGCTTTTAAGAGGTTTTCAAGAGAAATGATGCTGTTTGTGGCGTCCCCGGCCCTTGTAGGGGAAGAGAACAAAGATACATTCTGAAAAGGGTCTTTTAGTAGTCATTGTTCTTATGGTAGTATTATTGACTTCTGGAATCCTTCTTTTCTTCAAATATTAGATTATAACCTGCCTTCCACTGCATTATCTCTTGGTCTGCCTCCTATGAAGTTCGGGTCAGTAACTTTGTGGGATATCTCCCCCATTTTAGCTAGTGAAGATTGAGGTTATTCCTATATCTTATCTCCAATAGAATCTTAGAAGTTTGCGGCATTGGCGGTAGCCTGGATTATGCGGTGAACCCATCTAGCAGTCATCAGGCCCCCCGAAGTATGGGCGAAGATTTTCTTTTGTAATCGTCCTGGAAAATATAGATCTCGGGAGTTGCTGCGTATTTTCGATTATAGTATCTATCCTTCACCGAGTAAACGAATGGAAACTGGTACCTTATAAATATAAGTCTCGGTGGTGCGTTTTATGGGATTGGCAATAAGATGGGAGACAAAGGTTGTAGTTTCTTACAAGCAGCCATGACCTACAAGTTGGTTAGAGGTTAACGCCTGAAAAGATTCGGCTTTCTTGTTACTCTAGCTATAATCTTGCTTGTGATCTCCTTAAGATATAATTACTCCTTTGGGATCATGCGGTCCGTTTAGACAGATGCCAGGACTTGTTAATTTATGGGTCAAACTACTGTACAACTTTTAAATGGTGTGGTTTGCGTGCTTGCGATGAACTTTTTCTTTAAGTGGGGCTTAAAGAAATCGTAGTCTATTGTGTTCGCCCCGAGGCCTTGGAAGAGCACGTGGATCAACTTTGGTGGGTATATTAACGGTCCCAGGGACTGCCTTTCTCCCATTCCAATAAAGTAAGCAGGAATGAGGAACAAAGGCTCTCTGATCTTTTCTTTTTTTGACTTTTGGTTTTCTTTCCACTTTCCGTACATATAACGGAAGAGAATGTAGGGAAACTTGTATTTTTTTATTTTATTTTATTTTTAAGTAAAGGAGGAGTTTGGGATATGGGGTATTTGAGTCAAAACACCTATGTTTAAAAATTAATTTCAATACACTTGTTTGAATATATTATAAAATCGGGTTCTTATAAGCTTAAGTATCCTATGAGCAAGCATGAGTCCGTAAGAGCTCTTTATGCTCTATGGTGAACATGTTGGTGGTCTACTCTAGCCTCATTGTGACATTTATTAGGTTAAAAGTTAATTTCTATACATTTTATTTAAATATCATTACTAACTTATGCTTCATAAGTCAAACCCTCTTATGAGTTTCCATAAACTTGTAAACAAAGCTAAACAATTAATAATCTAATATTGGACTATTAATATGTTGATAAGAACATATCAAGAGTTTTGTAAGAAGATTTAAGTAATGTGAAACAGATATTTATACTTATAAAACATATCAAATATAATAGACATCGATATTGAATATAAACAACACGAAATTTTCTTCATTTCCAAAGCCTTGAGAAAAGGATCGACCTTTTACTTGTACATTAATAATATCATGACAATATTAAATAATGAAACACGCACTTGCAATTACAAAGGGAAGATTATTTTGCATGTATAAAACATATGGAGAAGATACTTAAATAATATATAGTGACATTCATGAAAGATGAGATGAGATCATGCAAATGCATGCGTCGTTGATAACGATGTCTGCATAGGGGCACGTCTCCTTCACTTGTAGGGCAGTTGAGCAGAAGTAGTTGAGTTGTTGTTGGCCTTCACCTTCGTTTCCAGACAGTGATTTCGTCTCTCTCTTTCTCTCGGTGTGGGTCTGTCGAACCCCTTCTCACCTTCCACCAGCTTTTCTCCTTATAAACTTTCAATTCTCCGACCTCTTCATTTATGTCTTCATCATTCCCCGGAAGCCCCACAGATGGCAGGCCAAAATCCCCCCTTCCTCTTCGCACCCTCGCTTCCTTCCTCCTCCTTGCCCCCTGCTTTAGACCCCGACTGGGTCGGCCTTCTCTCTGCAGCTGGGATCGGGAACGATAAGCCGGTGATGGAAAGTGCATACCAAGTGACTGAAAATGGAACTTCGGAAGAAAAGGGTGGTAAGGATAAGAGAAGGGTGGGAGGATGAAGAAAGCAACGCAGCCGAGGTTTGCGTTTCAAACTCGGAGTGCAGACGACATACTCGATGATGGGTATCGGTGGAGGAAGTACGGGCAGAAGCCTGTAAAGAACAGCGTTTATCCCAGGTGTGCTGGTGATTTTAGGTTCTCATAGCTTTAACGTTGCATGGCTTAGTTTGAACGATATACAGGCTTCTAATCTTTTTCAGGGTTTATGTAGAAGATTGTCCCTGTTTTTAGTAAAGCCATATTAAGCCAATATATCATCTCTGGTCAAGAAGTTCAAAAAACCTTGGTTGTTATAACATATCCCTTAAAAAAGATCATATTTTCTTTGTAACGAAAGACTAAGTAGAAATCAAATTATAACATGATATCATAACTTTGTAGATAGATAATCCTATGAAGAATATTTTTCTAAGTCAAGATGAGATGATGTATGAAAATGACGTATTTTATATTACTTCAAATTTTTTTTTGCTGGTATTCTCTTTAGAACGAAAGACATTGTCAACCTCCTAATAGGTTTGTTTTAAAGAGGAAATATGGTTTTCATACATTTTTCTAATACCTAAACTTTGGTTTTAGCCTCCCTTGAGGTGCTGTTATGGATCATCTCAGCAAAACAATAATATAATATCACTGTACTAGGAAATGGGAAAGAACTTGAGGGGATCATTTTTCACATTTACAAAACAAATCAAGCTGCTCTTAGTCTTTCCTTGAGAAAATCTGAAGGAAAAAAATATATTAGAAAATTCATTTTCTTTCTTCAACTAATTTGTAAGAAATAAGAAAATATTTATACATAAGAAAAGCAATATGTTATTAAATTAATAATATGAGACATACACCCGATTTCTACACATTTATCTTTCTAATTATAAAAAATTCAATTCCCATAAAAATCTAATCTACGAGTAAAAGATTACCTTAATTGAAATATGTGTTCTAATACCATATTAAAAAGTTAATGTCATTTCTTAAAATTGGATTATAACAAAATGAAACACATACTGGATTTAAAATATTAAAAAAAAATGCATGTACTGGTTGATTTATCAATGAATATCTTAGTTCTGACTTTTGTTATTAAACATGGACTAGGAGCTACTACCGCTGCACGCATCACACATGCAACGTGAAGAAACAGGTTCAAAGGTTATCCAAGGACACAAGCACTGTCGTGACAACATACGAGGGCATTCACAATCATCCCTGCGAGAAGCTGATAGAGTCCCTTGCTCCTCTGTTGGAGCAAATTCGGTTCCTTTCTCAGTTCTAAGCCTAGTTTGCTGTTCTACAAGATCATGACAATTAACGGTGTTGAAGATGAAACTTTCATATTAGAAAAATACGGATACAATCATTTGATAATATTGTTTATTTCTCATAAGAAGGAGTGTTTCCTTCCTGGCATTTCATAATTATAATCCTCTAACACTTGTGCCTGTGAATTCTATGACAGTGTAAATGAACTGAATTCTCAGTGTTGAAATATCATAAAACATACCTTTATATGCTACTTTGTCTATCATCTCTAATATTTGTTGTTTAGATTTTTAAATTTGTGAGAAATGAGAAACAATATTGATGTTGTGTTCAATAATTCTATGTAACTTTATATAAGTATAGATGCGAAAATTCTTTGAAGGTGCAAATTTAACTGAAGATTAGTTCAAATCATAAAAGTTCCTACTAATTAAGGTAGGCAAGTATATATAACTAAAAATGTTTGTACTAGAGTGCATGCTTTAAAAGTTATGTGGAACAACTCAAAGTAATTATAGTAGAGATAATGTATGGTGTTAAAAAGTTATTATTATTTTATATTAAATATTTTAACTTGTTATTTTATTTATATGATTAGGTGTCTCTGTTTA